>JAJIBD010031595.1:0-28569 GCA_021461705.1 Cryptotis parvus | reverse complement strand
AAAAAAAAGATGACCTGAAAAGATATCTCTGAGGATACTGACCTGCAGATTTTCCAGGGGTTATTTTTGATACTAAGGATATTCTTGATGGTTTACAAGTATTTCCAGTTATCATGACCTGATTAAAAAAAAACAGGTAAAAAAAAATATGACATGGGTAGTTTGCCAGGCTCTGCTGTGCGGGTGAGATAAATATTATATAATAAATATAAAGACAGACATATACATGTGTATGTGTTTGTCTTTGAACATATATAAAGCATATATAAGTTAATGTCATATATAAGTTAATGTTTATATTATATAGAATTTGGAGTATTGGTTTTCATTCCACAGAGGGCAGAAATTATAGTACAAAATAAAATACAAAAACATCTAAATTTGATGTAACAATCTACATGACATTATACATCATAAAATTACAGGTCATCTTATTAAAATTAACTAAACTTATATATAGTATACAAAGAAAACAAAAATGTCAAATAAAAACATTTCATTTTCAGTAATACCCTCCAGAGCATGAACTACATAGGAATAAAGTTAACAAAACATATTCAAATACTGTGTACAAAATGGTTAGGAGATGAAACTGAGGCATATTAAAGATGACCCCAATAAATGGGAAGAGATACATTTCCAAGGATTATAAACCTTAGTATTAAGACATCAGTTCTCAAATTAATTTATGTTGATTTCATCAAATATGCAGCAAGCAACTGCAGGTTATTTTTTCTTAAAATTGATTGTAAATAAAAGGATATAAAGCACAGAAGCAATTTAGAAAAGAACAAATGTATAGAAAATAATCTAAGAAAGTAATTTTAATACAAAAAAGAATAAAGACCAATGATGTGGATACAGAGACCACACATTTTGGGTGAACACGAAGAATCATCACTTGTATCATTTGTATCACTTGTCTTCCCATTGTTCATCCATTTGCTCAAGTGGGCACCAGTAATGTCTCCATTCTTTGGAAATGAGGTCCACTATTGTTACTGTGTTTGGCACATCAAATAGAACACGAGTAGCTTGCCAGGCTCTGCCATGGCTCTGGGTTCATCCCAGGGGGCCCAGGGTCTTTTTCTATGTCAGACCATCAACCATTCAGGGCCCTGGGTGTAGACAAGCATGTTCCCTGTCTGCCACCTGCCCACACAGCATGGCATGCAGCCACACCTGCAACACCTCGAGGGGCAGGTCAGCACTGGAAGAATCATAGAAAAAATATTGAAGAACTTGGTGAGGAAGAGAGCTTGGGAAAAGTAAAAATGTATTGTACATAGATTAACCAAAGAAATGTTTGTGAAAAGTATGATAAAATTGGTGTATTATTATTATTATTCATGTGAGACACAGTCTAAAAATGAAAAGTAAACCCCAGATAATGAGAAAATAGTTTTACATGCATTATTATATAAAATGCTAGTCTAGTCACTGTTTACGAACCTTTGAACTTCATTTATTTCAAATCTCAATTAAAATACCGTGCTAATATTGAACCACTCACTTCCCTAAAGGAGATATATACAAATCCCTTCAGCAAATAAAAATATAGTTAGGAACTCTCAATTATAGTAGCACTGGATTATAACTATTAATTCATTATAATGTTTAAATCTGAGACAATTTTTACTGAAGGTGGAATGATACGATTTTTATATACATTACTGGGTTAGAATGATAAGTTCCATACATGTTTAAAAATGCTTTTGTTATATGACGAAATCTTTTATTTTTAGGTATTAAAAATAACGTGCAAACTAATACATACAAAATGTTCATATTGGTTTATTCATAGAAAACTTAATGCATATAACAAGAAGAAAAATGAAAACTCTGATGTAAGCAGGATGTAACTAATCACAAATAGAAAATATTAAAAGTTCTACAGATGGAAAGATAGTACAGCTGATAGAGATAGTGTCTTGTTTGCAGCCGACATGGATGTGCACTTCAGCATCCCACATGGTACCCTGAGCACTGTCAGAAGAAACATGTAATCCTTGTCACGTATGACAATAATAATAAAATAATCGAATAATTAAAGTGTTTAAAAATCATGAGGCATCACATTTTTAATGAACAAAACAGCAAATGTAAGTCCAAAATAATTCTGCTGAATGAGAGAAACTAATATAAAAGAGTACAACTTTTAGGATTTTATTTGTATGAAACTTTAGAACAGGAAAAAACTAATCTTTAATCACAGAAAGCACAGCTTGGTTGCCTGAAGCAAAAGAACGGATTGTGAGGAATGAGGATAATTGGAAAGAAAATCTTTTGGGGTTATACAACTATTTTTTTTCATCATTATTAGGACAGCAGTTCCAAGATTATATCTGATTTTTATGTTTCACCAAATTGTACCTAAACTTATACTAAAATATGTTTTACATAATAATATGGATTAAAAGTACAAAATAGTAGTATAGTATTTTGTAATACTTTCTTGAGAATATAAAATATAGCATTTGTTGTATCAAGTTCTTGACACATTTTATACCAAAGCACATTTGGTAAGTATAATGAGATTTATACCCATATAAAAGTGTGAAACTGTACCACCAACTTTGTTCTATTATGCAATAACTATTAATCAATAAAACTTGATTTCAAAATTTTAGAAACTTACTCTCAAATTAATTTTTGAGTGCTAAGAAATATAAAATAACTTACTATTTCATTTTAGTTAGCAGGCTACATAACTGCTATAAAATATAACTAAAATAATTTAACTTACTATGTAAATTCAAAGTCATTGCAAACATATGCAAATGTATTTTGACGTAATTTTTTGTTTTTTTTCTCTACTTAGCAAAATTGCCAGTTTTCTAAATACATGTTTTATGTTTACTGAGTTAAGGACTATATTCCATGCAAAATACTATAGAGTGAAATAATAAAAGTGACAAAATAAAAATTAGAAAAATCTTTGTATATCCATTAATCTATTTGGAAAGCAAAGCCTATTTTGACAAACTATTTATAAGCTTCCATAAAAAGCCTACAATCGAAATAGATCTTCTACCAGAACATTCATATTGGCACATCAAAGTAACATGAGATTTCATCTCAAGTTCACTGAAACTATATGAAAATCTCAATTGAATGGTAAAGAAAATGAGAAATGCTTTTAAGCTCAAACAACAGTTAACAAAAAAAAATCAACCAGAGCACACCCCACAATTTCAATGTAGCAGACATCAGGAGAGCTTGCCAACAACTCAAAAGCTATTTTGCACTGAGAATAAAAGCGTGAATGTAATTCTGAGGAATCCAATTGAAATAAATGTACATCAACCCATGATTTAATTAGATTGGCAACAAAAAACAAGATAACACTATACCATTTTTGTTGAATAAATCTTGACTAGCCACCCAGATACAGATAGTTCTTTCTAGATAACACTGCTTGACCTTTTATCAACTGTATATTTCTTTGATTTTTATTCAGCTTAAATAACCATATATCTTGAAACCTACCCTTTTTTATAAATTTTATGTGAACAGTGAAGTTTTTCTTTTCACTATATTAATATTGTTTTGTAAAAGTAGATCTTGAGAATGTTTTCATTTTGCAAGGGTAAAAACATTATTTACAAAATACTCAATGCTCAGTTCTGCAGTTACTCTGCTAAGTGGTGCTGCTTGCTGGAAACCACCATTTTAAGAGTGGTACTTGAAACATCATATGAAAAGGAAACCATGTTTGTTTGTCTTTCTATAACTGTCTTCTTTCATACAGTTTTGTGATATCAATCCTTATACATGTTGTAACTTTTAACTGATAAGCACTTAAATACTATTTGATTTTGTCATGTTCTACATATACATTGTTCATCCAACCATCATATATATATGTGTATATATATGTATATATATATATATACGATCATAAAATATCATATGTTTTTCTCATCTTTTGGTTATTGAGAAGAGTGTTGGTAAATTTTCTCAATATTTTAATCATTGACTATTAATAAGAGAGACATGGGATTTTTGGATCATATGGTACCTTTAATTATTTTGAGAAAAACATTCTATTTTCTGTAGAGTCTACAGCATTTTTTGCTCTCCTACCATGAATATTTTTGTTACTGGTTTTGGCATATCAAACACTCATTGGACAGCTTGCCAGTCTCTGCCGTCGCGGGTGCTATACTCTCATTACCTTGTGGGGCTCTCTCAGAGGGGTGGGTAGTATATTCATGGTAATTTGGAGGTAAATCATGTGGTTGCACAGCCACGTGCAATGGGGAAAGCTGGTATCTGCTCTGCAGGGTGTATCTGCGTCCTGTGGCTCAAGCATTCCTGGGCTTAAAATACTCTCCCTCTGAAGGGTGGGTCTCTGCAGAGTGGGTCCTTGTAGGCTGCGTTTCTGACAATCGGGGCTGGAGAATGGCTTAATATCTAGGGTGGAGATCTTAGGAGCTTCGGAGTGTGAATGGTGAAGATTGCTGCCAGCAAGGTGTGGGGGTTTCTCTGGTTCTTCTGAGGCTCTATCGGTATGGTGGACTCGGGTCAGAAGTCACTCTGTGGTCCATGGAATGCAGGGGGTTCAACAGGGAAAGCTGGTATCTGCTCTGCCGGGTGTATCTGCGTCCAGCTCCAGGCACATCTCTTTGACTCCACCGTTCTCCCTGCATTAACATACGCCTCAGAGACCTGGGCCCTACGAAGCAGGATGAGAATGCTATTTGGGTCTCCCAGAGAGGAATCGAAAGAGCTGTGCTTGGAATATCACGCCTCACTCAAGTGAGAGAAGGAATCGGAGTTCCGACCTCGGTCGCTATTCCAGAATCAGGGACGCTGTTTCATTTGCCAAGGTATCGAAAATCAGATGGGCTGGACATGTAATGCGATTTGGAGATGACTGCTGGACTAGAGCCGTTACTGTCTGGTTCCCACGGGATGTCAAAAGATCACGTGGCCGCCCACCTACAAGATGGTCAGACTTCCTTGTCAAGACCCTGAAGGAACGGTTTGAGGCTCTTCATATTCCTGAATCAACCAGATGCCATTGGGCTACATTGGCACGTGATAGAGTCCAATGGAAATGTTACTGGTGCCTGCTCGAGCAAATCGATGAATAACAGGATTCAAGTGATCAAGTGATCAAGTGACCATGAATATAAAAGAGTTACAATTTCTAGTCATCTTGGAAGATATTTGAATCTAGTTACTTTTTTACAATAGTCATTTTAGCAAGTATCACCTGTCTTCCATTGTTCATCGATTTGCTCCAGCAGGAACCAGTAACATCTACATTCATTGTGAATGAGTTCCACTATCATTACTGTTTTAGCATATTGAATACACCACGGATAGCTTGTCAGGTTCTGCCATGACTCTGGCATACTTAGCAAGTATGCAGTACATATTTTTTTATTTCCCTAACAATTAGTAGTATGCAAAGTACAATTTTATATGGCACTTTGCTGTTGTTATAACTTCTTTGAAAAAATATCTTATCAAGTCCTTTCCATTTTAAGAAATGCCAATATGTTATAGAATAATTTTTTATTAACCTTCAACAGTTTATTAAATATTTTACAATGTTTTCTAGAGCTTCTCTGTAGCATGCATGAAACCCAATCCAAGATTTGAAAAACAATCATGATATGCTTTATATCATCTACAAACAAAAATAAACATAAATATTGAATAAATAATATTGAATAATAAATATTGAATTTGAAAAAGTTTTAAACATTGAACATATTAACCTACTCATCAATCACAATGTCAGTTAACTTCAAAAGAAAGTCATTTGGGTTTCTCTCAAAGATCTCACATTTTGAAGAAATACATAAAAATAGCATAGATGAGCTTTAAATTGCCATCCTTTATGCTCACCCATCAATGTCATTAAAATAATAAATCATCCATAGTGCAAGAGCGATACTACACAGGTTTAGATTTTCCTAGCACATGGCAGACCCAGCCTCTTCCCTTCAGTTACTTCACTCCTCCCTACCTCTGTAGCCAGGTGTTCAGTCGACTGACTTTCAGATCAACAACTCTGCCTGTGAGAAAAGTCCCTCAGGCATCAGTGCAGATCAGTTCCACACTCTTTTCCCATAAGACCCCTCAGGGAATTCTTTGAGCCTTTCTCTTGTTGCTTTTTCAAAACAATTCAATTCACAGACAGCCTCTGTGGTCTCCGGACCTTGCCTCTGTCATCAGGCTGTATTTTCTATTTTATTTCTATATAAATGCAATGATTTTAAATCTATACCAATATATATAATGTGCTCTATATTTCAGGGCTTTATGTAACCTTTCTGTTTAAAATAGGGATTGGTTGGAGGACTTGGAGGAGAGAAGGCTTTCTGGTACACGTGTGGTTAGAGGGTTGACACGGGAAACCTTAACTGAACACCATTTTAACTCACACTGCCTCAAATAAAGTTGAAAATAAACAAAACATAATAAACTGCAATGTTGCCTTAAATATTTCTATTTAGAGTTTTAGATTATTTAAGAACATATTTTTTTCCAAAAAAACATGTTATTAAATAATCTAAGAATATGTAAGAACATTTAAGACAGCCCGGATCATCCATAGCCACCCTGCAGCAGTTTTTTTTTTTCAATCCGGCCCAGGTCTGCTGAACCAGAGACTCTCAGACATGGGGCAGAGCTGCTACTTGCTCTCCCTGTGCGCAGCTGCTCCTGAGGCGCCCGGGAGGCATGGCGGGTTCTAGCTCTGGCCTGCCACCCAGCAGAGCCTCACAACAAGCCAGACCACCCTCCCCTATTCCATGGGGCCCGCCATTTTCCACATCCGGACTTCCCTCTTGTCACAACTCCACCCAGCAGACCAGACTATCACAGCCCGGCTTGCGCGCAGCTAACAGCTGCGCGGTTCATCAATATATGCTTTATTTAGAGGTGACTACAACAGAATGGGACAAGGGCAGAGCAAAATGGAGTACCAGAGACCCAACCTGTATTGCATCACCACATGTAAGGCAAGCACCAATCTGCTGTACTATAGTTCCAGACCAGAAATCAGGTTCTATTTATTTTTTATTTTCATTATGCCACCGTGCAACATACAATTACAAAGATGTTCATAATTGGGCCTCAGTCATAACGTTTTCCAGCACTGTCTCTCCACCAGTGCCCCATTCCCACCGCTGATGTTTCCACATTCCTGCCCACCTACCCCCAGCCTGCCTCTATAGCAGGCACTTTTCCCTTTTCCTCTCTTTCCATCTTTCTCTCTCCTTCTCTTCTCTATCTTCTCTTACACATTGCGACTTGCCCTACAGACATTTAGGATTTATCATGTAAATCTCTTTGTGTACATTCAACCCTGAGTTCTAGTTTGGAGTTACCATTTCCCACAATTAGTAGAACACTGGTATATATTTATATCCATTAATGAATGCAGTCATTCTATGTGTACTTTTCCTTCTGACTAATTTCACTCAGCATGATAATGGGGCAGAGCTCCTACTGGCTCGCACTGTGCCCAGCCGCTCATGAGGTGCCTGGGAGGGATGGCAGGTTCTAGCCCTAGCCCGCCACCTCAGCAGAGACTCACAACAAGCCAGACGACCCCCCCACTCCATGAGGACCTCCATTTTCCACATCCAGACTTCCCCCTCGTCAGACCTCCACCCAGCAGACTAGCCTATCACAGCCTGGCTCACACAGCTGCAAGCGGCTGTGCGGTTCATCAATAAATGCTGGATTTTGAGATGACTACAAGAGTATGCTACCCGCACGGCAGAGCCTGGAAAGCTACCCATGTCGTATTTGATATGCCAGATACCAGTAACAATTACAGACCTCATTCCCATGACCTGATGGAATGGTTTGAGGCTCTTTATGTTCCTGGAGCAAGCAGGTGCCCTTGGACTCTACTTGCATGAGACAGGTCATATGGAGATGTTACTGGTGCCCGCTCGAGCAAATCGATGATGAACGGGAAGACAGTGATACACTGATACAACAGTATGCCACCTGCACGGCAAGTCTGGCAAGCTGCTTGTGTAGTATTTTATATGCCAAATACCAGTAACATTTATATTAGGTCATTCCCGTGACCAAATATAATGGTTTGAGGCTCTTTATGTTCCTGGAGTAAGCGGATGCCTTTGGATTCTACTAACATGAATCAGGATATATCGAGATATTACTGGTGTCCGCTCTAGCAAATAGATGATTAACGGGAAGATAGTGATAGTGATAGTGATGTTTTTCCAACTTAAGTTTGACAGCTTCAAAACTGAGGGCATATTTTTCTTAAAATTTTACAAAAATCATTTGGGTAGAATGGAAGTTTTATCTTGTGTTTTTACATAAAATGTATAGGTACGCTTTTATTGTTATATTTTAATAAAGGCTTTGTTGTTTCATGGTTTTATTAATAGATGTCCTGCATGCCATTTTTATATTAATCTTATCGGCCTATAAAAATGTTAATTTCTGTTGCTGCTCTTGTTATAACAAATATGCTCATTTTCACCCACTAAACATTTTAATACTATAATGAGTATTAGTATTTAGTAATTAATGTTAAGAATCATATTTAAATTACAATTTTATAGAAACATTTTTTTACTTTGGAGATTTTCCACTTAAAAATAACATTCTTAGTAGTATTCATTTGTGGTATCTAATTTCTTTTTTTTTCCAGTCTTACTTAACTTGAAAATTGTATCTTGGACAGAAGGGCTAGGCCTCAGAGCTGAGTGCATGTGAGATAACGGGGTTTATTCTCAGCATCATAAGATCTGGTAAGTGTGGTCAAGAAAACAAAATAAATAAATCAACCTATCGCGAATAAATAAATATAATACTATCTATAAGACAATGGACAAAAAACTAAGCATAGATTATTAAATAAAATCACTATCACTATCTTTCCCGCTCAGCAAGCCTGGCAAGCTGCTCTTGTTGTATTTGATATGCCAAATTCCAGTAACAATTATATTAGGTCATTCCCATAACCTAATATAATGGTTTGAAATCTTTATGTTCCTGTAGCAAGCCGATGCCCTTGGCTCTACTGGCATGGGACAGGACATATGGAGATATTACTGGTGCCCGCTCTAGCAAATAGATGATGAACAGGAAGATCATGATCGATCGTGAGATCACGATCTTCCCGTTTATCATCTATTTGCTAGAGCGGACACCAGTAATATCTCCTATGTCCTGTCTCATGCTAGGAAAACCCAAAGGCATCCGCTTGCTTCAGGAACATAAAGAGCCTCAAACCATTATATTAGGTCATGGGAATGACCTAATATAAATGTTACTGATATTTGGCATATGCCAGGCTTGCCGTGCAGGTAGCATACTCTTGTAGTCACCTGTAAATAAAGCAATTATTGATGAACCGTGCTGCCGCTAGTGGCCATGTGAACCGGGTTGTGATAGTCTGGTCTGCTGGGTGGAGTTGTGACAAGAGGGAAGTCGGATGTGGAAAATGGAGGACCCCATGGAGGTAGGGGGGGTCATCTGGCTTGTTGTGAGGCTCTGCTGGGGTGGCAGGCCAGGGCTAGAACCTGCCATGCCTCCCAGGCACCTCATGAGCGAATAGGCACAGGGAAAGCAAGGAGCAGCTTGCCCAATGTCTGAGAGTCTCTGGTTCAGCATACCTGGGCCAGATTGAAACATCTTCCGAATGTGGAAGATGGCGGCCCCATGGAACCTCTCATAAGTTGCCATGGAGGCATGGCGGGTTCTAGCCCTGGCCTGCCACCCCAGCAGAGCCTCACAACAAGCCCGACGACTCCCCCTACTCCTTGGGGCCTCCATTTTCCACATCCGGACTTCCCTCTTGTCACAACTCCACCCAGCAGACCAGACTATCACAGCCCGGATCATCGACACCTACCCTGCAGCAGTTTTTTTCAATCCGGCCCAGGTATGCTGAACCAGAGACTCTCAGACATGGAGCAGAGCACCTTCTTGCTCTCCCTGTGCCCAGTCACTCATGAGGTACCCGGGAGGCATGGCAGGTTCTAGCCCTGGACTGCCACCCCAGCAGAGCCTCACAACAAATCAAATGATATAATATAAAACAGAAGACAGTGCTAATCTATAAATATATATGTAAATTTGATAGAGAAGGATAAATTGCTAACTTAATAATAATCATAGAAAATATAAGGGCTATTTTTAAAAAGTATAGGGAAAATATAAATATTTGAGATACATTTTAAAAAATCAAACACTTAAGATTTTAGACTCTCCTACAAATAATGAATAAATATATCTTTTGACAAGCGTTAAGCTTAAGAAATACGGCAAATAGTTTAGCAAACTAAAATCTATTCTTTATTTATTTTTAAAATTGTATCAATACAGGTTTATTAGTCATTACAAATGTACTACCCTTGTTGGGCACCACTATCACTATCACTATCTTCCAGTTGATCATCTATTTCCTAGAGCGTGCACCAGTAATATCTCCATATGTTCTGTCTCATGCTAGTAGAACCCAAAGGCATCCGCTTGCTCCAGGAACATAAAGAGTCTCAAAACTTTATATTAGGTCATGGGAATGGCGGCCCCAATGGAGGCCCCCGTGGAGTCGGGAGCGGCCCCCATGGAGTCGGGGGTCGTCTGGCTTGTTGTGAGGCTCTGCTGGGGTGGCGGGCCAGGGCTAGAACCGGCCATGCCTTCTGGGCACCTCATGAGCGGCTGGGCACAGGGAGAGCAAGTAGCAGATATTGATAGTGATAAATGATCAGCAATGTGAAAAGGAATGTATAGAAACTCTGCCCAATTAATTTTTATATAGTGTATTTAAGATAAGTTTCTTACATATATTTAATTTTGAATTTATATATACTCTTCTAAATTTATTACTTTTTATTGCTTATATTTTAAATTTTATTATACCACCATGAGATCTATAATTACGGAGACGTTAATGTTTGGATTTCAATCATACAGTGTTCCAGCACCCATTCCTCCATCAGTGACCTTTTCCAACTGGGCACTGATGTTTACCCCTCCCCTCACCTTCTGCTAGCCTCTATGGCAGGCACTTTGCCTCTTCTCTCTCTCTCTCTCTCTCTCTCTCTCTCTTTCTCTCTCTCTGTATCTCTTTCTCTGTCTCTCCCATCCTTCTCTTAAACATTGTGGCTTGCAATACATGCATTTAGAGTTTATCATGTATATCCCTTTGCCTAAATTCAATGCTCAGTTCTAGGCTGGTATTATCATTTACAATGATTATTAGCACATTGTTCCCTTCTTTGTCTTACCTAACCTCTGACTGCCACACACTTGCAGTTGATTCCACCTATTTTCAAGACCTCCTAATCCATGTTTTGCCTGGCCTTGGACATTGGTATCATAATATATATATATACTATATTATATATACTATATTATATAATATATAATATAATATATAATATAATATATATGAATATATACATATATATTCGGAAGAACACAATCATTTTCAGCTTTCTCCCCACATTGCTTGAGTACTGATGGAGAGCAACTTTCACATCCCTATTTTTACCGGTAAAACCCCAAACGAAGAATCTGTTACTAGTGTTGAATATTGTCAGTCCTTTACCCAGTGGACATTGTCAAAGTCGCTTTGACATTTGTAGGCATCATCTCATTCTCAGTATCAAACTCTGTGTGGTTGCCATGGTAACATAAAGAAGTACATTATTGACTACACTCAGAAAAATAAATTTATTCTCACACTGAATGCCCAAAGCAAAGATACCCACTGTGTCAAGATCCTAGAGGGTCAAGGGAAGAAAATTATCACCTAGTTTCGGTGAACCCAATAATTTGTTGACATCTCACATGTAACTTCAGATTCTGCCTATATATTTAAATAATCTCCATGTTTCCTTTTTGGTTCTTAGTGTTGTAAATTCAGCAAAATTTCATGTTAATACCCTTAACTTCAAATAACTCTTTTTCAAGCAACATTGCACTCTGAGATCTTTGCAAGGCACAGATTATTATGGCGAAACAACTCAACTGATGGAAAATTATAGGAAATTATTTTAAAGAAAAATTTTATGAAATTACTCTGCAATATTATGATACAGTTCAGTGGCAGCCTTCTATTCTTATTTAAGGGAATTATCTTACTGCATGTGGCTGATCCCATTATTTTTTGGAGGTGTGGGGTCATACCCAAAATGGCCAGGGATTACTCCTAGCTCTGCACTCAGAGATTACTTCTGCTGGGCTCAAGTAAAAAAGGATACAGGATGCCAGGAATCAACCCTGGGGCCACATATGCTAGTCAAGTGACCAACACTTAGTACTGCCTTCATAGCTCCCTTTAAGTCTTATTTAGCACATCTTGGGTGTAGATACACCCACCGTTTTTAAGTCCTTTATTTTTTTGCTTTTTTGGGGTCATACCAGGGAATGCTCAGGGGTTTCTCCTGGCTCTGCACTCAGGAATCACTCCTGGCGGTGCTCAGGGGACCATATGGGATGCGGGGGTTCGAACTCTGACCAGCACGGGCTGGCTGTATGCAAGGCAAAAGCCCTACACACTGGACTATTGCTCCGGCCCTTTTTAAGTCTTTTTTATTAGTTTTTCCCTAACAGAAAAGATGAACTTGCTTTATCACACTATTAAAATCTAAATAGTAAAATCTAAAATCACAGAGACTCACAGACATGGGGCAGAGCTGCTACTGGCTCTCCCTGTGCCCAGCCACTCATGAGGCACCCGGGAGAAATGGCATGTTCTAGCCCTGGCCCGCCACCCCAGCAGAGCCTCACAACAAGCCAGACGACCCCCACTCCATTTTCCACATCCGGACTTCCCCCTTGTCAGAACTCCACCCAGCAGACCAGCCTATCACAGCCCGGCTCGAGCACGGTTCAGCAATAAATGCTGTATTTTGAGATGACTACAAGAGTATGCTACCCGCATGGCAGAGCCTGGCAAGCTACCCATGTCGTATTTGATATGCCAAATACCAGTAACAATTTTAGATCTCATTCCCATGACCTGATGAAATGGTTTGAGGCTCTTTTATGTTCCTGGAGCAAGCAGGTGTCTTGGGCTCTATTTGCATAAGACAGGTCATATGGAGATGTTACTGGTGCCCGCTCAAGCTAATCAATGATGAACGGGAAGATAGTGATACAGACAGTGATAAAATCTAAACCTTTATAAATAATATATTGACACAAGAGTTTATCCAATACCAACTTTTGTGTAGGTAAACCTGAGTGATTAAACAATGCAGTGGTATCACCTTATTCTTCTAGACTTGGAACCTCAAATAAACCCACTACATGTTCTCTTTCTACGTGAGACATGCAAATCTCTTTGTGTTTGTATGCTTAAGGTAAGTTCCTAGGTTAAAACCCAGAAGTTTATACCTGCAGAGCAACCCTATATCACTGAGCTGCATTCCCAGTCTTAATTTCTTAAAGTCTTATCGAAAAGAAGAAAATAAGAATCAATTACCAATGATAATAAAATAAGCCTGAAGCATCAACTATCTTAAATGCTTTCAGCAAGATTGTACAAGGCTAAAAAAACGTTGAGGACAATTAAAATGACTGATTTTCATCTGGCATGGCTTTTCGTGAATATGAGAAATGTTAAAATTCATAATTACTATTGCTCTCTAAAAAGTCGACAATTATCATGCAGGGCATACAAACATGGTGTAATATTCTGCTGCTGCTATCTTTCAATTATATTATCATCACTCTTCAATGTGTGGTCATAGCCCTAAAACTTAAATCCAGATCTTAGGATTTTATATCAAATTGAAAAGTTTTATTTTACTAATACTGCTGAAGTATATGCAAATTTGCCATATTTTCGCTTTTTTGTATTTTTATATTTATTACTAGAAAACAATTTTCTTATCATAAAACCACTAGAGAGCATCTAATTTTCCAATAATGATATGCTCAAATCATTATTCTCCTTATGGGGTGATTTGGTTTCACTATATTTCATCGCAGTGAAAGTAAGATAGCAAGTTATTATTTTTCTTTTATATTAAATGGATATTGACCTTCCATTTCATTTCTCATAAGGACTCCTTATTGTCTGTTTTAAATAGATTCTCAAAATCTCCCTAGATTTCATTCATATTTTTTAGCTGTCTGAATCTTAAATGTTCTATTCTTCTCATTGATCTTGGACAAATTGGATTTATTAGCAGATGACATATAGGTACAGTGCTCCACATCCTAATATATGATAAAAATTAAAACTGAAAAATATTCAGATCAATTGTTACAAAATTTAGAGAAAGTATGACAAACACCTGTACAGTTGCAGATATTTTAACTATCTTATAACACATTACTTAATTGTAATAAAGGGGAAAGTGTGACTTTACACTTGAAAAAATAGCATTTATAAACTTAACCAAGAGTGGAAAATTAATATGGCTATACCAATCAAAATTAAAAGCTTTTATTCTTCATTCTCTGAATAAAGCGAGCTCATTGTGTTATAAAGCACATAATCTAACATGCAGTTTTAAAATTACGTTTTTTTAATTTCTCTAGTGGAACAAAGTTAAATATGTTGCACAAATATTAAAAGAGTATTATAGAATACACAATGACAATTGAAGGAAATAATTAGTGCCGATCTGTGGAGAAAGTGCATTAAGCTTGACCGCACCCTTTCAATATAGGAGACCTGTATTTGGTGCTAGCACTATGTGGGCTTCTGTGCACTGATTAGAACGACTCAAAGCAAAGAGCTGGGGCTAGTAGCTGCTCACCGCCAGATATGGGCCTAACAAGCAAAACACAACAATACTCAGCAACCGAGAACCTTTTATCTCCTCAGTGATTGAATAAAACCCATAAAAATAATTCAGAAATAATTTTCTACATAAATTTCCAGTTTTTTTTCCACAGATAACTAATCCACATACATATAGTTACACATGCATGCAGATAATCATAATGAAATGACGTAATCAAGTTCTGCATATGATATTGATGAGTTTCTAATATTTTAAAAATACATAATGATTGGAATTCAGACAATACAGTCTGCATTTGGGACCAATGGCTGCTTAAGTGTAGAGCACAAAACTTATAAGTATAGGATCATGGGCTCAATCTTATAATCAGAAATAAATAAATGAAAGTATATAAAATATATTTCTAATTACCTAGAATTAATGTTCTATACTACCGAATATTATATTGTGTTGTACTTATCTACTGCACAGGTGTTCATTAAGATTGGATTCATTAGTATTAATTTTCAGTTTTGCAAATGCTTAAATTTATGAACAAAATAGATTTTCATAGCTATTTAATTTTTCTGCATAAAGTGGACAGGGTTAATTCATGGAGCCACATCTGGTCCCCTGAGAATTGCTAGGAACAATCCCAGATGTAAACCCTGAGTATAATTGGGTGCGCCCCTTTATAAAAATTAAAAAAAAAATCTTTAAACAAACTCTTCAAAAAAGAGAAAGAGTGAAGTGTGGGAAGGAGAAAACAATGATCATCAAGTCAGAAACCTATGGACCTAAGCTCAAGTCCTTGGAAATCACTGACTTCTCTGGTTCAACTGAGACCAGTTTTGAGAATGTGGAATTCATAAGCACTGGCTCTACTATATCTTGGAAATTCAACACATTTTCATTATTATTCTCGTTCATGATTCTGTTTCTTTATATGAAAATTAAGCCTGTACTATAACCACCATGGGGGATGAGATTTACTGAGATAACATATTGAAGCATCTGTTACCATATTTTGGGAACATACATGGTCACATTGTCTTGGTAAATGGTAACTTCCTTTTTAATTAAAATGATGCTCATTGAACATTAATAAAATCTGAACAAATAAACACACTGGGGAAATTTGAAAGCACAAGCCAAAATGTCCGCTCCTCTTCTTGATCCTGTGCCCATTGTTCAGAGGACAAAACTAAGGCACTGGAAGCAACAGCCTGGGAGATGCCTCATGGGGCTTTCACAGTGCGCCCAAGCACCGGCTGGGGACTGGGATGCTGCTTCCAGGCATTCCCATCCGTGGGACTGGGGAGGGGCGCAGCAGTCCCCAGGTGGCTAAGTGATACGAACGGGCATTTCGAGTTCACTGATAAGTTCTGTCACGGCAGAGCCTCAAGCTACCCGTGTCGTATTTGATATGCCAAATACTAGTAACAATTACAGACCTCAATCCCATGACCTGATGAATGGTTTGAGGCTTTTTATTTCTGGAGCAAGCAGGTGCCCTTGGGCTCTACTTGCATGAGACAGGACATATGGAGATGTTACTGATGCCGCTCGAGCCAATCGGTGATGAATGGGAAGACAGTGATACAGTGATACAGTGATCAAAGGCGTTTGGTTATAGGCACCAAAAACTACTTTAAAAAAAAAACTTTCACGTGCACAATCATGTGACATGTACATGTTCTCTCATTTAACAGATGTCCTAACTGTTTTCTATGTAAAAATAAAAAAATATATGGAGAAAATAAACCTTTTATTTAAAATTGTGATCACTTGTATCACTTGTCTTTCCATTGTTCATCCATTTGCTCGAGCAGGCGCCAGTGATGTCTCCATTCATTGGGAATGAGGTTCATTATTGTTACTGTTTTTGGCATATTGAATATACAATGGGTAGCTTGCCAGCATCTGCTGTTGGTCTGGGTTCATCCCAGGGGGCCAAGTTTTTTTTCTATGTCAGACCACCAAACATCCAGAGTCCACAGGGGCAGAGCCCTGGGTGGAGACAAGCCTGTCTCCTGTCTGCCACCTGCCGTAACAGCCGGGCACTGTAGCCACACCTGCAACACCTTGAGGGGCAAGTGCTGTACCCGCAGTATTATGGCTCAGGCCTCTCAATATGAAAACTGCCATAGCAACTCTCAGAATTCAATATTCAGTGTGTCAGTATTCATCGGCAATGTCAATGAATGAGCATAACCGTGTCTCCTTCACAGTTTATACCCCAGGTGGTTGGCTGTTTTTGTTCTTTTACCACCACCTGTTTTCCCAGTTTGCTGATTCTGGTCTCTATGTTTACAAACCATTTTCAAATGCTGAATTAATTTTTCTAGATAAAAGACTTAAACAATAATTTTTCTGATTGTGATAATCCAGGGAAACTATAATGGATGTAGATTTTGTGAATTCATTAATTTATTTACAAAATGAGCTAATTACAAAATAGAGATTACATAATCTTCATAGTATAATGACATGGAATGAACACTGAGTTAAAACATTGGTTTGTGACTATCACTTTAAGCTAGAATTACTTTGAGGTCTAATTTTCTTTTCTGTTTTGCTTTCTTGGGTCAAACCTGGCAATGTGCAGAGGTTACTTCTGGATCTGCACTCAGAATTTACTCCTGGCAGTGCTCAGGGGACCATATTGGATACCGGGGACTCGAACCCAGGTTGGCTGCATGCAAGGCAAGTGCCCTACCCGCTGTGCTATCACTCCGGCCCCTTGTTTCCTAATATTTATACTTGTTCAGTACAACCTACACAATACTGCAGATTCTGTTTGTATTCTATTTGCATATGTTTTACTTTTTATTTATTGGATTATGCCCTATAAATATATTTTAGAAAATTGTATTTGGTAAATTACAATCGTTCTCTTTCTCTGCATTTTCCCTTTATTCCTTGATAATGTATGAGATAGTAAGCTTATTACTATAAAATGGGTAACTGGAATTCTATTACCAGTTTTCTTTCCTTCGATTTACCTATATAGTTCAAACATGTCTAATATATTAACAAAGACATGGCATAAAATTAGTAACTTATCTTAATCACAGGGGATTCAATTTTATTATGTTGTAGTTAAAACTAAAACTGTTGTCTTCTTGAACAAATTTTGCTCCTAGCTTGCCTAAATAACTTTTACAAAATCCATTTTTCCATCATTACATATTGTTTTACTCATATAAATGCTTAATTTCTTTCATAAGAAAGTTTGAACAGCAGGAAGACATCTGTCCAGAAGAGAGAGAGAGAGAGAGAGAAAGAGAGAGAGAGAGAAGGAAGAAAGGAAGGAAGGAAGGAAGGAAGGAAGGAAGGAAGGAAGGAAGGAAGGAAGGAAGGAAGGAAGGAAGGAAGGAAGGAAGGAAGGAAGGAAGGAAGGAAGGAAGGAAGGAAGGAAGGAAGGAAGGAAGGAAGGAAGGAAAAAAGACAGTAATCCTTGGAGTCTTTAGTGCATTATTTTGTGACCAAAGAGTCACTGTGTGAAGCTTAAGTGGGGAAACAAAATACTCATGTCAGAGATATTATTCTAGACTAATTGGAAAGTGACAGTGATTTAGCAGAATCCTCACCCTGAATGTGAAATCTTAAAGTCTTAGAGAACGTCACCTTGAGATGCTTTTTGCAGCTCCTTGGAAATAATGCATGTTTAAGAAAGGTATGAACTCACTCTCATTAAATTGCTTCCATACCAAATGAGAAACTTTCAAGCTATTTGATGAAAAGGAGGTTTTGTAGGTAGTTGTTTTATATAAAATCATCAAACTTACTGCAACAAACCAAGAGTAAGCCCTGAGCACAGCTGTGGGCTCCCAAGCCCCCAAAACAAACCAAACCCACTACAGTATGGTACACATGAGAGCACGTTCACCCACTTCACCATCTCTCTTCTGCTATCCATCTGGATTTGTTTACTCTGACACTTTAAGAAAACGAAACTGTGAGTGCAATTATTAGTTTTCAATTTCGCCCCTGAGAACATTCAACCAATTATGCTATATACTAATTTGTGTTGCTCATACTTTCTCCTACAATAATTTCTGTTGTGTTTAATTAATTCACTTTCTTACAACCTATTAAACTTCTATTTATAAAACATTTTACAATGGAGTATTAAAATAATTTATGTTTCCTAGATCTCTATTATGTTTGAACATGAAGGCATAATGAATCAGTGTGCAACGTCTATGTGTAAGTGTGTGTGTGTGTGTTCACAGGTTTGCATATATATGGTTCCAAGGGCTTACTCCTTACTTTTGATAATGGATTCATTGAAGGACTTTAGCAAGTACAGGTGATTAAACTTGGTCAGACGTATTATAGACCAGCACCCTAAACACTGTATATCTCTCTGGTGAGAATACCTACAGATCGTCGACACTTACTAATTCATATATTCATATTTATCATTGATTTGTGACTGTCAAACTCTGTCCCTGATTTCTTTTTTGTAGCAGTAAAAGGGTGTCAGTTTTCTTGAGGAATGTGAATATAGCTCTTCAGCCAACAGGGTATTTTTTGAACTGGCTTAATAGTTTATATGTCTGAGCAAATGCTTACCAGGCTAATGTCCCAAGTTCAATCCTTGATACCAGGTGGTCTCCCAGACACTACCCAGAAGTGACATGCTAAGTCAAGAGTAGATCCAAACCCTCACTGGTTGTGTCCCCTAAACAAAAAAAGGACATCAAAAATTTAAAAAATAAAAAAATAGAAAGCAGCTAATAAAATCACTTTGGGCTTTGAGATATTTCAAACTCTGTTCATTTATCCACAGAACTGATATTCATAATTCAGTAGTAGGTGATTATCATCTGTTGGTCTGTTGGTACATCAATGTAAAGTCCAAAAGAACCTCTGTTTCAGATCCAATGGCCCAAATAAATAGTAATTGTTCCCTTCAGGAAATTTCCGATCCTATCTTAAACCCACTGCTATCAACCAGAGGCCAGGTTGTAACTTGTCATTTTTTCCTCTATTGCAAAGATATTATTAATTAGAGCTCTCCATAACTCTATTTTATTTTGGCTGGTTAAAAGAATACAGTGTTGTTTTTTGGATTTTTTGAGTCACACCTGGTGGTGCTCAGGGGCTACTCCTGGCTCGTCGCTCAGGCTCAGGAATTACTCCTGGCAGTGCTTGGCAGACCATATGAGATGCCTGGGATGGAACCCAGGTCAGCAACATGCAAGGCAAATGCCCTACTGGCTGAACTAAAGCTTTGATCCCAGTGTAATATATTTAAAATGCATTCTCTTATCATCTCACAACTCTATCATTTAAAGGTCTTTGTAAATTTAACTAAGTATTCAGCTAAGACTTGCACAAGATTGAAATGTGTCTATTTACTAGGATTTGATATTTTGTAGATTCTGTGAAAGAATCTGATGTGAAAATCTTTCATGTAGGTCTCAGCCAAATGTGTTATTTGAAGTCCACACTGAAGCACCCATGAATATTAATCCTGATGATTTTAACTTCAGGACATACCCGATATTCCTTAAGTGATATATCTGCTCTGCACCCAGTCAATAATCATATGTTGGATGTTTCTCATGCTTCCGATCTCTCTAACTCTGCTTCTGCTACTAGCAGGCTCACGATCACGATCACGATCACGATCTTCCCGTTAATCATCTATTTGCTAGAGCGGGCACCAGTAATATCTCAATATGTCCTGTCACATGCTGTAGAGCCAAGGGCATCGGCTTGGTACAGGAACATAAAGAGCCTCAAACCATTATATTAGGTCATGAGAATGATCTAATATAATTGTTACTGGCATTTGGCATATCAAATATAACACGAGCAGCTTGCTAGGCTTGCCGTACGGGGAGGCATACTCTATAAACACCTCCAAATAAAGCCTTTATTGATGAACGCTGCGGCCGCTTGCCGGGCTGTGATGGGCTGGTCGGCTGGGTGGAGTTCTGAAGAGAGGGAAGTCCAATGTGGAAAATGGCGGCGCCCATGGAGTGGGTGGGGGGTCGTCTGGCTGGAGTTCTGAAGAGAGGGAAGTCCAATGTGGAAAATGGCGGCGCCCATGGAGTGGGGTGGGGGGGTCGTCCTGGCTTGTTGTGAGGTTCTGCCGGGGTGGTGGGCCAAGGCTGGAACCCACCATGCCTCCCGACTGCCTCATGAGCGGCTGGGCACAGGGGAGAGCAAGGGAACCGCTCTGCCCCATGTCTGAGAGTCTCTGGACCAGCATACCTGGGCCGGATTGAGGAAGAAACTGCTCCAGGGTGGGTGTCGACGCAGGCCGGGCGGTGATGGGCTGGTCGGCTGGGTGGAGTTCTGATGAGAGGGGGAAGTCCAATGTGGAAAATGGTGGCGCCCATGGAGTGGGTGGGGGTCGCCTGGCTTGTTGTGAGGGTTCTGCCGGGGTGGTGGGCCAAGGCTGGAACCCACCATGCCTCCCGACTGCCTCATGAACGGCTGGGCACAGGGAGAGAGCAAGGAACCGCTCTGCCCCATGTCTGAGAGTCTCTGGACCAGCATACCTGGGCCGGATTGAGGAAGAAACTGCTCCAGGGTGGGTGTCGACCGAGCCGGGCGGTGATGGGCTGGTCGGCTGGGTGGAGTTCTGATGAGAGGGAAGTCCAATGTGGAAAATGGCGGCGCCCATGGAGTGGGTGGGGGTCGTCTGGCTTGTTGTGAGGTTCTGCCAGGGTGGTTGCAGGCTATCAGGGGAAATTAACTGCTTACGTTTTGTAAAGGGGTAATCTTTTTTATTGCTCTGTGTCAGCTACAACAATGCAACCAGAAACATCTATTTCATCAGTAAAATGTTCTGATGATAACAGTTTTGAGTTATTCACGTAGAATTCTGTTTCCTGATGTTCAGTCAAAGCTATACATGATCACTTGATCACTTGAATCCCGTTATTCATCGATTTGCTCGAGCGGGCGCCGGTAACATTCCCTATCACGTGCCGATGTAGCCCAATGGCATCTGGTTGATTCAGGAATATGAAGAGTCTCAAACCATTCCTTCAGGGTCTTGACAAGGAAGTCTGACCATCTTGTAGGTGGGCGGCCACGTGATCTTTTGACATCCCGTGGGATCCAGTCGGTAACGGCTCTAGTCCAGCGGTTGTCTCCAAATCGCATTACATGTCCAGCCCATCTGATTTTCTATGCCTTGGCAAACGAGACAGTGTCCCTGATTCTGGAATAGTGATGGAGGTCAGAACTCGAGTTCCTTCTCTCACTTGAGTGAGGCATGATATTCCAAGCATAGCTCTTTCAATTCCTCTTTGGGAGACCCGAATAGCATTCTCATCCTGCTTTTCGTAGGGCCCAGGGTCTGAGGCATATGTTAATGCATGGAGAATGGTGGAGTCAAAGAGATGTGCCCGGAGCCGGAGGTTCTTTGTCCTTTTAGCTATTTCTTTGATGCCTTTGAAGACATCCCATGCTGCTCTCTTCCTCCTGCTCAGCTAAGGTTTTAGGTCGTTCATCATGTTGATTTCTCGACCTAGGTACACATAACTGCTGCATTCAGAGATGTTTGTTCCATTGAGAGTGAATGGGGCCTCTGGAACTAGTTCATTTCTCATAAACATGGTTTTCTTCAGATTCAGCTGTAGACCGATCTTTCCACATTCTTGGTCAAAGTCAGCCAGCTATACATGCCTTTTGATAATGAAATGGCTTTTATTAAAAAAACCTACATATAAGTGCTTATAATATATAGGCAATATATATATGCACCTAGGACTCGCAGACATGGGGCAGAGCTGCTACTGGCTCTCCCTGTGACCAGTCGCTCGCAAGGTGCCCGGGAGGGATGGTGGGTTCTAGCCCTGGCTCACCACCCCAGCAGAGCCTCGCAACAAGCCAGATGACCCCCACTCCATGAGGGCCTCCATTTTCCACATCCGGACTTCTCTCTCGTCAGAACTCCACCCAGCAGACCAGCCTATCACAGCCCGGCTCGCGTGGCCTCAAGCGGCTGCGCCGGCTCATCAATAAATGCTGGACTTAGAGATGCCTACAAGAGTATGCTACCTGCCGGCAGAGCCTGGCAAGCTACCCATGTTGTATTTGATATATATGCCAAATACCAGTAGCAATTATAGACCTCATTTCGGAATGGATTGAGGCTCTTTATGTTCCTGGAGCAAGCAGATGCCTTGGGCTCTACTAGCATGAGACAGGACATATGGAGATGTTACTGGGGCCCGCTCGAGCAAATCGATGATTAACGGGAAGACAGTGATACAGTGATACAGTGATATGCACCTAATGCAATATATCTTTTATGATTATTTTTAAAAATTATGATAGGAAGGAGAATTCTAAATAATGTTATTTAATTAAAGTACTTTAGGATTTGTTATTGAAGGGTATAATAATTTGATGAGATAGAAGAAAGTATTTTTAATACAGAGCTGGCTCTCATAATTATGAACTTATAGTCAATAAATTTATAAATGCAAACATAAGGATTTGTTTTGCTTTACTTGTTTTTCAGCCCATGATTGGTAGATTTCCACCAAATAGTTATCAGAGCTATTGGATGGAACAGATAAGTTTTGCAGTAACTTATTAGTTACCGTGTAATAATAATAAAACTATATGCAAACAATTGTTGTAGGAAACACACACTGCAACTGTGCTAGCTGTGGTCAACAACAGTATAGACTGGATCATGAATGTGGGTTTGAAAACGGTCAAGGTAAATGACTTCTGGTTTCTAGAAAAGAATACATTTTCATGATCAATTTGAATAATTCCAAAGGGAAGTAAAAACCCCTATTCAGAGATTTGCAGAAACCGTACCTGAGGACCTCAGTAAGGAGAGATGTTTTGCTAACGGACTTCACACATAAAAGTACCAAGGGGAAAGGGACTTGGTGACCTGCTAGTTTAGTCCGATGTCTACTTTAAATGGTACCTTGAATTATCAGAATTTAAAAATGTAATAAAAATGTAATTTTAACAGCCAATTAATATCATTGCCGTGATATTTTGGAATGGGATGTAATTAATAAAAGGTTACAGAGATTAAGATGACCAGAGAAGACCTGACTAGGAAGAAGGTATTTAAACTGAGATCTGGATGAGAAGGTAGGAACAACGTGGAGAGCAAGGCGAGCACATCTGAACAAATGCAGTAGATCGAAGGCCCTAAGGAAGAAATTAATTTCCCCTGATGAGGAGTGCAGCTTCAGTGAAACTACAAGGTCATGATGAGAACAGAGGGGAAAATGGTGACCTGAAGATGTAAACTCTTAGCAGGGTTTAGGCTTTAGGTCCTTGTAGGACTTTTCTAGCAGAACAAGTTGTCACTGGCTCTCCCCTGTGCTTTTGAAGTTACTGGAGGGTTTTAAACAGGTCAGTGTTATGGTCTGAATAATGTGTTAATTAGGAGTGGAGGAAGTAAGGGCCAGTAACTGCATGTAGTTAAAGAGAATGCAGCTTATTAGACTAGACCTGGCAATGAAACTCTGACCTTTAGCCAATGAGGGACAAGCAAAATTGTGCAGAATCTGATATTTATACAAAGACTTGGTTTCTTTACACTTTCAACTGTGAATTATGGTTGTGTGTCAAAAGATGGATAACAGAGGAAAATACGTTCATATTACTGAGTGAAGAGATACTGATAATGAATAATGCAAAAATGCACAGCAATTTAAAGCATGATTGCCAAAATTGAAAAATTAAAGTCTTAAAGCTTGGATAGATTTTTTAATGAGGTGATATATTATAGTTTTATTAGCTATTTGATGTAATTTTGTTATATTAAATAACTCAGGAGAATGTTTAATATGTGTGTCACAGTTGCATGCACACACAACAATGTGGCATATTTTTACCTAACATTTCATAAGTTTCTCTGTTGTTTCTACAAGTTACTCAAGAAATTAGTTTCCAGATATATTATGTTTTTTGTTATAGTACTGATAAATTAACTTAGGAGTTGTATCTAAAAAAAAAAGTAATGACATTCTAAGGCTACTATGTTCTTTTTTTCTTTTAAATAAATTGCAATCAAATATATCTAATGATATATATTAAAATGCAGAAACATTCATTCCAAGGGAACCTGGGAACCTTGGGCTCTATTTGCATGAGACAGGTCATATGGAGATGTTTGTTACTGGTGCCCATTCGAGCAAATCGAAGATGAATGGGAAGACAGTGATACAGTGATACATTCATTCATTCATTAAGTATTTGCTCAAGCCACATGACTGACAAAAAATAACCCACAATATGGTCTATTGTGAAAATTAAGAATACTTAGGAAATAGCAAACTAGTTGAAATAGTCTCTCTTTAAATGTTGAGAAGTTGAGTTTAAAATTAGCAACAGCAATTTATTTAAATATTCCAGTCAGTGTGGCAAATTGGCAAAGAGAATTATCAATAAAAGTTTGTGCTATATCTTTGAGAGAAAAATATAGGATATTGTAAAATTTTAAATTCAGGATAACTGCTTTACATCCTATTGCCTATATGTAACTTTGAACATTTCTTAAAAATAAACAAAAGGCCCTATAGGGTCTACAAAGAATCTCCTAGAAACAGCAAACCAATGTAGTAAAATATCTGGCTACAAAATGAATACAAAAAATATCAGCTGCATTCTTATATAAAAAAGAGCAAATTCAAGGAGAAAAAGATCAAAGAGTCTATCCATTTACAGCATTGCAGCAAACATCAAGTATATAGGAATACATTTAACAAAAAAAATTTTTTTTCATTAAACTGTGATTGCAAATATGTTCATATTGGTTCTTGGCCATACAGTGTCCCAGCATCCATCCTTCCACCAGTGCCCCTTTTAGAACATAATGACCCCACATTCCCTCCTACCCACCCACTCCCAGCATGCCTCTATAGCAGGTATGTTTTATTTTCTTTTCTCTTTCTCTCTCTCTATCTCTATCTCTGTATCTCTCTCTTCTCTTAAAATAGTGGCTTGCCCTACAGACATTTAGGGTTTTTCATGTAAGTCTTTGTATATTCAATGCTGAGTTCTAGTCTGGCACTTATCATTTCTCATAATTAGGGAATATATTTATATCCCATTAATGAATGCAGTCATTCTATACCTGTCGTTTTCCTTCTGACTAATTTCACTCAGCATGATAGTCTCCATGTCAATCCATTTGCAGGTAAATTTCATGACTTCCTCATTTCTGACAGGTGCATAATATTCCATTGTTTAGATGTACCACCAATTCTTTATCCAGTCTTCTGTTCTCAGGCATTTAGGTTGTTTCTAGATTCTGGCTATCATGAATAGAGCTGTGATGAATATAGAAGTGCAGAAAATGTTTCTGCTATGTGATTTTGGGCCTCCAGGGTATATTCCAAAGAGTGGTATTGCTGTGTCAAATGGGAGCTCCATATCTAATTTTTTGGAGGAAGCTCCATATTATTTTTTCAAAAGGGCTGGACCAGTCAGCACTCCCACCAACAGTGGATGAGAGTCCCTTTTTCCCAACATCCATGCCAGCACCTGTTGTTCTTGCCCTTCTGGATGTGCGCCAGTTTCTGTGGTGTGAGATGATACCTCTTTGTTGTTTTTATTTGCATCTCTCTGATAACTAATGAGGAAGCACACTTTGTCATATACCATTTGGTCATTCGAATTTTTTCTTTGATGAAATTTCTGTTCATCATTGTTTTGGGTAGGTGTCTCTATTTTTATTTCTTGTACTTTTTTTTTTTTGGAGAGATCCTTTACGTTCTTAGTCAAAGTGATTCCTAGGTATTTGATTTTTTGTGGCACAATTTTGAATGGAATAATTTTCTAAATATCTCTTTTTCCTCTTACATTATTTTCATATAGGAAAGCCACTGACTTTTGATTATTGATTTTGTACCCTGCCGCTCTATTATAGGAATCTATTTTTTCTAGGAGATTTTCGGTAGAGAGTTTAGGGTTCTTTAGGTATAATATCATGTCATCTGCAAACAGTGACAACTTGATTTCTTCCTTTTCTGTCCAGATACTTTTAATATCCTTTACTTTCCTGATTGCTATGGCAAATACTTACAGTACTATATTGAATAGAAGTGGTGAGAGTGGTCCCCTTTTTTTTCCCAGTCTTGGGGAAACTTTCAGTTTTTCCCCATCAAGAATGATGCTCGCCATGGGCTTAGATGGCTTTGACTATATAAATGAAGGTTCCTTCAATTCCCATTTTATGGAGGGTTTTTATCCTGAGCGAGTGCTGGATCTTGTCAAATGCTTTATCTGCATCTACTGATATGATCATGTGGTTTTTATTTTTTCTCTTGTTGATATGATGTATTATGTTGATTGACTTGCGGATATTGAACCATCCTTGCATTCCTGGGATGAATCATCCTTGGTCATGGTGTATAATCTTTTTTTTTTTTTAAGTATTTTATTATACCACCGTGAGATATACAAATAAAAAAGATATACAATTAAAAAGTTCATGTTTGGGTTTTGGTCATACAGTGTTTCAGCACCCGTCCCTCCACCAGTGCCCATCTCCCACCAACAACATCCCGGTTCCCTCCCCCTTCCCCAGCCCTGCTCCATGGCAGGTTCTTTATTTCTTTCCCTTTCTCTCTCTTTCTCTTTTCCTTCCCTTCCAGACTATGGATTACAGAACATATATTAAAAGGTTGTCATGTGAATACTTTTGCCTCTATTTAATGCTCAGTTCTAGGTTGGCATTAGTACCCTCGACAATTGTTAGCACACTGTTCCATTTTCTGTCTTCCCTAAACTCTGACTCCCACACGTTTGTGATAATTTCCACCTTTGACAAGACCTCCCGATATATGCTTCACTTGACCTTGGATATTGGTATCATAAGATGTACATATATATTTATGCCATGCAAATAAATGCAGTCATTCTGTATCTGTCTCTCTCCTTCTGGCTAATTTCGCTCCAACATAATCTTCTCCATGTCCATCCATTTATAGGCAAATTTTATGACTTCATTTTTCCTAACAGCTGCATAGTATTCCATTGTGTAGATGTACCAAAGCTTCTTTATCCAGTCATCGATTTTCAGGCACTCTGGTTGCTTCCAGATTCTGGCTATTCTGAATAATGCTGCTATGAACATAAAAGTAGGGATGGTGTTTCCGCTGTGTATTTTTGGTTTCCCAGAGTAGATTCCCAGGAGTGGTATGGCTGGGTCAAATGGGAGTTCAATTTCTAGTCTTTGGAGGAAAGTCCATATTGTTTTCCAGAAAGGCTGTACCAGCCGGCATTCCCACCAACAATGGATGAGTGTCCCCCTTTTCCCCACATCCACGCCAGCACTTGTTGTTCTTGTTCTTTTGAATATGTGCCAGTCTCTGTGGTGTATAGTGGTATCTCATTGTTGTTTTGATTTGCATCTCTCTCATGATTAGTGATGATGAGCATTTTTTCATATGTTTTTGGCCATTCAATTTCTTCCTTGCTGAAGTTTCTGTTCATTTCTTCTCCCCATTTTTTATGGGGTTGTTTGTTTTCTTCTTGTAAAGTTCTACCAGTGCCTGATATATCCTGGATATTTACCCCTTATCAGATGGGTATTGGGTGAATATTCTTTCCCATTCTGTGGACTGCTTTTGTATCTTAGTTACTGTTTCTTTTGAGGTACAGAAGCTTTTTAGTTTCATGTAGTCCCATATGTTTATCTTTTCTTCTAGTTGCTTTGTTAGTGATGTTTCACCTTTGAAGATGCCTTTTAGCTTCAATGTCGTGGAGGGTTTTTCCTATATTTTCTTCAATGTACTTTTTATGGATTCAAGTCTGATATTGAGATCTTTAATCCATTTTGATCTGATTTTTTGTGCATGGTGTTAGACACAGGTCCAAATTCATTTTTTTACATGTTGCTGCCCAGTTTTCCCAACAC
>JAJIBD010031593.1:70000-169310 GCA_021461705.1 Cryptotis parvus | reverse complement strand
CTGTAATTCTCAGCTCAAAATACTACATAAATAATACATATAAATGCTACATATTATCTTAGAAAACATAATTTTGCACATTAAATAGTATTACTGAAATTCTGGAGAGACTTCAAAGTCACCATTCTGAATTAATTATGTTTCTGGGAAATGTAATTCTCTTAATACGTTATTCTGGCTTTAGAACTGTGTCCTTTAGTATTTCTTCTAGAGCTTTTGTACCCTTCCAGATCTTTATATTTCAAAGTTCTGATAACAACATTATTTCAGACTATTTTTTTCATGGTATATTTAAAGTGTTTTATAAATAGTTTATATTTTTATCTCAAATTGCTGTGAGAAACATTTTTGGAGCATTTGGGTTGAAAAAATGCAAGATTCCACCCCACTATATCTAATGTGCATGAAAAAAAATTAAAGGAATTTCAGTTTCTGGAAATATTCTAGGATAGATTTGATTTAAAGTTGTGTTGGTATTCAAAGTATATCACTATGTATTTGACTTTATTCCTAAGTATTTTTTTATTCTCAGGCATGATTTCCTAATGTAGGCAAAACAAATTGAGAGTCCCAAGGCAGTTAATATTGCCTAAGAGTCCAATTTTCCCACATCCAGGAAAATGTCCAAGGGATGACTCTCCTTGCTTCACTAGATCCACTGTTGAATCGATGAGAATGGTCAGATCATGAACTACTTTGATGGGTGAGGTTGGACCTATATGTTCTATACTGAAGACCAAAGGAAGAATTAGCCTTATCAAGTCAGTTGTTAAAGTATCACTGAAGAGCAGGTAGGGACATATTTTTCCCCCAGAATAATACAGAATATACAAACTCACTTCATCTTTATCTCCTGCTTTGAAAGACATGAAAAGATTCTACTTCCCTAATATATTCATAAGCCCAATGGGATACTTAATATGCAGTTAGTATTTCTAGAGCACTAAGTGAAACCATTAAGTATGCAGATTTTACTTTGCCACTTAAACCAAATGCATGTAATCAAATATGATTTTATTGGGAAAGTTCACATTACAGTAATGTAACTGAACAGTTTAATTTGCAGGAAAGGGGAGAAGGGGGAAGACTCATACTCAGGGCACAGACCAGTAGCTGATAGAAAGCATGGAGGAACGGAAATAAATGTAGACATTCTATATCTGTCTTTTTCCTTCTGGCTAATTTCACTTAACATGTTCCTCTCCATGTCCATCCATTTGTAAGCAAATTTCATAACTTTGTTTTTCCTAACAGCAGCATAGCATTCCATTGTGTAGATGTACCAGAGTTTCTTTATTCAGTTATTTTTACTCGGGCACTCTGATAGTTTCCGGATCTGTCTATTGTGAATAGTGCTGCTATGAAAATAAAAGTGCACAGTGGGAAAGAATGCGTCACCAGTACCATCTGATTTAGAAGCTTTAAAAGTAAACCTGAAGAATTGTTCAAGACGAGTCATATTCTAATGAACTTAGTTAAATTTTATTTTCTCTGTCAAAGTAGTTTATTGCTCTGAAGCACAATCAACCAATACCAGGCAATCATATCAGCTGACTGATAGGATTATGCCATATAGTCACATATGGCATGACTAAATGCCCTTTTGGTTGTCACATACATTCCATTTGCATAAAAAATCAAGAAGTGGATTCCCTTCTACATAGAAATTACAGGGTGGTGCCTTTTGTATATTAGTTCCTGGAAATAAATTGGCCAATAAAACAAACAGAAATCTTTCATCTAATAAGGTGTTTTTATCTTTGACCACGATACATTGAGGCTATTTTCATTTGATTTTTTTTTCTTTTTGGGTCACACCTGACAATGCTTAGAGGATACTTCTGGCTCTGCACTCAGGAATTACTCCTACGGTGCTCAGGGGACCATATGAGATGCTGGGAACCAAACCAGTCCGGCCTCATGCAATGCAAACACCCTACCATGCTGAACTATTGCGCTGGACCCTTCATTTCAAGTTTAAGGTGATTTTTTTCCTTTTTTTGGCTCTATCATTTTATACAGGGCATCTCTGTTTGATAAATGTGTTAGTTGGCAACTGATGCACCCTCTGTGGTATGGGGATGCAAGAAGCAATGGAGGCTACCTGGCAAAGACCTTACCATTGCTATGATAGTAGTACACAGAAGAGTGGAACTTGGGGCGGGTAGCCTAATATTTCACCTTCAATCCTAATTGTCAGACTTTGAATATTTTTATATTTAAATAACAGATGACTATTTAATGTTTTTTCTTATTGTAGGGTGGGGATACTTCTGTTGCTGTATATATTTGAAATGTGTCATATTAATTGATGACTTGATCATGTGACATCCAGTTATTCATTGATGCTGAAGTGGGCACCTGTATCATTTCCATTTGACCCTATCATGTGCCAGTGTAGCCCAATGGCATCTGATTGCTTAAGGAATACGAAGAGCCTCAAACAGTTCATTCAGGGTCTTGACAAAGAAGTCTGACAATCTTGTAGGTGGGTGACCACGTGATCTTTGACATCCCGTGTGATCCAGTTGGTAACAGCTCTAATACAGCGGTCATCTCCAAATTGCATTACATGTTCAGTCCATCTGACTTTTGATGCCTTGGAAAATGAGACAGCATCCCTGACTCTGGATCATTGACAGAGGTTGGAACTCTGGATTTCTTCTCTCACTTGAGTGAGGCATGATATTCCAAGCATAGCTCTTTCAATTCCTCTTTGGGAGACCGAATAGCATTCTCATCCTGCTTTTGTAGGGCACAGGTCTCTGAGGAGTATGTTAATGCAGGGAGAACAGTGGAGTCGAAGAGGTGTGCCCCGAGCCAGATGTCCTTTGTCCTTTTGGCTATTTCTTTGATGCTCTTGAAGGCATTCCATGCTGCTCTCCTCCTTCTGTGCAGTTCAGGTTTTAGGTCGTTCATAGTATGGAGTTCTTGACCTAAGTACATATAACTGCTGCATTCAGAGATGTTCGTTCCATTGAGAGTGAATGGGCCCTCTGGAACTAGTTCATTTTTCATAAATATAGTTTTGTTGAGATTCAGCTGTAGACCTATCTTTCCACATTCTCAGCCAGCATTAGTGCTGCTTGGCTAATGTTTGGTGTTATTAGAACGATGTCATCAGCGAAGTGGAGGGTATAGTTGCAGACCATCTATCTTCACTCCCATTCCTTCCCATTGTAATTGTCACATGATGTTCTCCAGGGTGGCACTGAAGAGTTTTGGTGAAATGGTATCACCCTGCCGAACCCCTCTTTTGGCTTCAGTGATCACTTCCTTGTAGAATGGTGAGATCCTGGTGGTGAATCCGTAATATAGTTCACAAAGGATCTTGAAGTATTGTGTTTGAATGCCCTGTTTGGCTAGGGCTTTGATGACCGCTTCAGTCTCCACAGAATCAAAGGCTTTCTTTCTTTATTTTTAAAAAATTTTTATTATACCACTGTGAGACATACAATTACAAAGGTGTTCATTATTGGTTCTTGGTAATACAGTATTCCAGCACCCATCCCTCCACCAGTGCCCCATTTCCACCACCAATGTTCCCCACCCCTCCCGCCCACTCCCAGGCTGCCTCAATAGCAGGTACCCCTTTTCCTCTCTTTCTCTATCTCTCTCTTTGTCTCTGCATCTCTCTCCCTCTTCTTTTACACATTGTGGCTTGTTGGAAGACAGGTTTAGCTATTCTGGGAGTTTTGTTGTTTTTCCCACTCCCAGCTTAATCTAGTTAAGCCAAGGTTCATTCTAATGAGACTTCTATGTAAACACTGCTAGAGGGTGTGGTAGTTACAGAAGTCACCTTGATTGAATAACTTCTGACTTATACATCTACTAACATTTCTATGTTTTCTAGATTGGGCATAGCTCCTCTTTATACCCACTGCACCCAGCGTGGGACAGTTAGAATTTACCAGGAGACTACCACCCTGGCTACGTTGAGACTATAGAAAGCCTATAGGAAGGATCATACCAGTTTGCTCTAAGCAGGCGAATGTGAACCTTTCAGTACACGAGAACAAGATATTCAGAATCACCCTGGTGCAGATAATAATAAGGACCTTGTGGGTACCATCTAGATTACATGAAGCTCATGAAGAAAGATGTATTACTTTATACCAGCCCCCTTTCTCTCCAGTGTTTTACATAAGAGATAATCTTGGTAGAAAGGATTAGACCTTGGCTAACCTTTTGTTTATACCTGCAATAGGGTGTGGCACTACACTCTGTTTAGGGTTCTTTGTTGACATGACCCTCCCTGTCACAAATCAGATTACTTTGGTGTATATAAGGGGCTGACTTGAGGCCCCTTCACTTTTTGGCTTTGGCCTTTTTTTCGCTTTGGCTTTTGACTCCTGTGACTTTTAGCTCCTCAGCCTTTTGCTTTCGGCTTTTTTCTCTTTGGCCTTTTGCTCCTTCTTCTGGGTAGGACTCATCTCAGATGAGATCCTCTCTCTTTGGTGGGAGACGTAGGCTCTTCTGTATGGTCTAAGTTCGGACCAGAACTAGAGTTTGTTCATTGTAATGGAGTGCTGTGGAAGAGCTTTTGTACTATTAAAAGCCTTTTGGGAACTGCACCGAACTCGTGAGTTTTCATCTGTTCCTCCAGCGTCCTCGGAGGTAGAAGAGAATTTCTGTCCTGACACTGTTGGGCACCCCGGCGGCGTTCCCCAACAGTGGTTAGCCCTGCAGATATTTAGAGTTTATCACTTAAGTCTCTTTGTGTATACTCAATGGTGAGTTTTAGCCTGCCATTACCATTTCCCACACTTAGTAAAACACGGTATCTATTTATATCCTATTAATGAATGCAGTCATTCTATATCTGTCCTTTTCCTTCTGACTAATTTCACTCAGCATGATAATATCCATGTCCATCTATTTGCAGGTAAATTTCATAATTTCGTCTTTTCTGACAGCTGCATAGTATTCCATAGTGTAGATGTACCATAGTTTCTGTAGCCAGTCCTATGTTCTCGGACATTTAGGTTGTTTCCAGATTCTAGCTATTGTGCATAAGACAGAGATGAATAAAGAAGTACAGATAGTGATTCTGCTATGTGTTTTTCGGTCTCTTGGGTATATTCCCAGGAGTGCTATTGCTGGATCAAATGGGAGCTCCAAAGGCTTTCTTTAAATCAATGAATGTGTGACCTAGAGGCATCTTGAACTCCCTACAAACCTCAAAGAACTTGGTTACCATATGAATATGGTCGATTGTGCTGAATACTTTTCAGAAGCCAGCTTGCTCGCATGGTTGTCCTTCATCTAATGTTCTGCCAATCCTGTTCAGGATGACTCAAGTGAACAGCTTGTAGATGACGGACAACAGGTAGATGGAGCGATAGTTGTCAATGTCATGAATGTCTCCCTTCTTGAACAGTAGAACTGCTCTGCTGGTTTTCCATTGGGAGGGAACCTTCTTTTCAGGCAGGTAGCATGTGAAGAGCCAAGTGTATTGATGAGTACTGATGGTAGATTCTTCAGGTGTTCAGTGACATATTAGTTACACAGGAAAAATAGTGAAACAGTGAGAGAGGATATATGTTGAGAATTGACTAAAAGCAGATGTAGAATATGCCATAGTGCAGAGCAAGGACACTATAGAGATTTATATTATCCCTTCCTTCTGCAAAGGGGTCCTGTCAGTGTGGTACCCACAGTGCTTCCCTGTTCTTACATGGCCTCTTATGCTGACTACAGATAAACAGTTTAGACATGTTACATGATCCAAACTTGGAAAGTGATAAAATTTCTCTAAGTTTTTGGGCTTTAAATATTTTGTAAAACAATTTTCTTCTTTGGATGAAGACATGATACTTGCTATAGATTAGATAAATAGCACAGGTGAGTAAAGCATATGGCTAACAACAATTCAATCCCCCATGTCCCATTTCATTTTCTGAGCATCACTTCTAGTAATTCCTGAGCATAGAACCCCTATTAAGCCCTGAGGACTATTGGGTGTGGCCAACCTCTCCAAAAACAAAGAAATCATTTAGGAATCTTACATGTCAGATTTTTCTGCTGTGAAGGTAGATGATCTGTCAGGGAGACACTGGGGTGCCCAACGGTATCAGGACAGAAGTTCTCTTCTACCTCCAAGGCTGCCGGGGAATGGATAAAAACTCATGAGTCCGGCACAGTTCCAAAAAACTTTTAGTAGTAAGTCTTTAGTAAGCTCTACCACAGCTATCAAATATAATGAGGGAACTCTAGCTCTGGTCAGAACTTAGACCATATAAGAGATCCCAAGTATCCCACCAAAGAGAGAGAATCTCACCCCAGAAGAGTCCTACCTAAAAGAAGGGGGCGAGTGCCTCAAGTCAGTCCCCTTATGTACACCAAAGTAATCCTAAATGTTTACAAGAAGGGTCCTGTCAACAAAGAACCCTAAACAACTTCTAGATAGTAGAAGAGGGTAGAAGGGTGGTGCCGCACCCTATTGTAGGCATAAATAAAGGAGTAAACCAAGGACTAATCCCTTCTTTTTAGATTATCTCTTAAGTAAAACACTGAAGAGAGAAAGAGAGGGCTGGTATAAAATAATACATCTTAATTTCATGAGCTTTATGTAATCTAGATGGTACCCTCAAGGTCCTTCTTATTTATTATCTGCACCAGGGTGATTCTGAATATCTCGATCTCTGTATACTGAAAGGGTTACACTCACCTACAAACTAGTATGATCCTTCTTATAATCTTAAAGGATAGTCTCAACATAGCCAGGGTGGTAGTCTCCTGGTAAATTCTAACTGTCCCACGCTGGGTGCAGTGGGTATAAAGAGGAGCTGTGCACAATCTAGATAATGAAGAAGTCTTAGTAGATGTATAAGAAGTCAGAAGTTATTCAGAGTCAAGGTAACTTCTGTAACTGCCACACCTCCTTCAGTGTTTACATAGAAGAGAATCTCATTAGTATGAACCCTGGTTTAAGAATATGTTAATAGATTAAGACTATAAGAGTATGCTACCCTCACGGCAGAGCCTGGCAAGCTACCCGTGTCGTATTTGATATGCCAGATACCAGTAACAATTATAGACCTCATTCCCATGACCTGATGGAATGGTTTGAGGCTCTTTATGTTCCTGGAGCAAGCAGGTGCCCTTGGGCTCTACTTGCATGAGAGGTCATATGGAGATGTTACTGGTGCCCGCTTGAGCAAATCAATGATGAACGGAAGACAGTGATACAGACAGTGATAATAGATTAAGCTGTAAGCAAAGCTCCCAAGCTAGCTAAGCCTGTTTCAATTATGGTCTAGGAAAATATAACTTCCACCAAGGAAATGAAGAGAGGAAAAAAAGTTCCAACACTATCCATGGTCCTGTTATAAGTAGGTATGATGAGTTTCACTCATTGTTGAAAAAAGACTCAAGTGAGTTTTCTGCCTCTGACAAATATAATGTAGCAATTAATGCAGATTAAGTACAATTAACAGTCAGGATATGTCCTCAGATTTTGTTCTGTTTTTGCAGATGTTTTTCTGTCCATTTTGCCTTTTATAGTTTCTTCCTGCTTTAGGTGGGCAGCCAGTATAATCATATTTAAGTAAAGGTTTCTAATGGCATCTAAACTAAGATTTCTAATTGCATCTAAATTGAATTTAGATGTGCTTTGAAATATTATGGAAAGTTGTTTTGATTAGATGACTGAGCATTAAGATGAGACTTTTATGACAGCATTTTTAAAAAGTTCAAGGTCTTTGTTTTCTTTTACAGGAAAAACTTCATGTACATAAGGTTACATAGGATAACCTATTCTCTTACTTGGATGACAGGCCAGATGACAGGCCTAGCTAGATTGGGACCTTTGCTGTTTTATCCACTCACAGCAGCTTAATCTATTTACATGTTTACAAGTTCTTAAGCCAGGGTTTATACTAATGAGATCTCTCGTCTATGTAAGGAGGTGTGGCAGTTACAGAAGTCACCTTGACTCTGAATGAGTATCTTCTGACTCATTATTATTCATCTACTAATACTTCTATGTTATCTAGATTGGGCACAGCTCCTCTTTATACCCACTGCACCCAGCATGGGGCAGTTATAATTTACAAGGAGACTACCACCCTGGCTATGTTGAGACTATAAGATTAAGATTAAGACTCTAAGACTTAAGATTATAGGAGGAATCATACTAGTTTTCCCTAAAGCAATTGAGTGTGACCCTTTCAGTATAAGAAAAACAAGATACTCAGAATCACCCTGGTTCAGATAATAAATCATAAGGACCTTGTGGATACCTTCTAGAATACATGATATCCATGAAATTAAGATGTATTATTTTGTACTAGCTCCCTCTCTCTCTCCAGTGTTTTACATAAGAGATAATCTTGGAAGAAGGGAATATTCCATGGCTTAATCCTTTGTTTATACCTATAATAGGGTATGACACCACCCTTCTACCCTCTTCTACTATCTAGAAGCTGTGTAGGGCTCTTTGTTGACAAGCCACTCTGGGAAGTTAGGATTACTTTGGTACTCTCCCCCTTATTTTTGGTAGGGCTCTCTCTCTCTCGGCTGAGATCCTCTCTTTGGTAGGACTCTAACTCTGGTGGGATTCTCTTTTGTGGGAGACTTGGGCTCTCTTGTATGGTCTAAGTTCTGACCATATCTAGATTTTTCATTATATTGGATTACGGTGGTAGAACTTTTGTACTATTAAAAGCATTTTTGGAACTGCTCCGAGATTTTATCTGTTCCCGAATGGCCTCAGAGGTAGAAGAGAACTTCTGTCCTGGTACTGTTGGGTACTCCAGCGGCTCCCCTGACACTTTGCCCATTAGCAAAGGTGTTCCTAGGGTGCCAGATTTTCAGTTCCAAAACCAAAACAATTCAAAGGTTACCCGGCACCATTTGGGCCCCCCTAGTTCTTCAATGACCTCTGGAGAATGTGAGGCAATTCTGCACATTGGAATCTATTTTTAAGTTAAAAGTTGGATTTTTTGGTGAAAATCATGGTTTTGCCATTTAGTTCTCCATATTCAGGCTTATTGTTAGATTACATGCCCATTTTCTTCAATGGTATAGTGGAGAGAATAATGGTACACACTTCTTAGGTGCAATTCAAACATTAGGGGAATTAGAATGCTCTTTGGAATATAATGCTCTGAATCCAGTAAGGACTCAATTTTCGCTGCTATTGCTGTTATTACTATTATGATTGAGTTTCTAGTAGCTCTGACTAAATCAAAGGCATGTAATTTAAGAAAATTTCAGTACTAGACTGCCGGCAGTCTGGAATAGAATATATTCCAAGACACTAAGCCAAGGGTTCCCAAACTTCCTTGGATGCTATACAGAAAAAAAAAATTGCTTGGTGCACCCCATCTCTACCTTCCAGTAACCTAATTTAAGTGGTCAAAAGAAAATGCCTTCAATTGCACTAGAGACTATTATTACCCACTGTCTCCCCTTCATTGTTCCAGTGCCAGATGGAAGTATATCATCCACTCAGTGTTTTCTAAGCCTTTACAGTCATCCATATTTTAGTTCTACTAATCTATTAATTTTTTCAGTGTCAGAACAGGGTTTCCCCCTGATTTTAAATTTCTCTTTCCCAAAACAGCTCTATAGCATTGAAAATTATTTATAAAAATTATTTATAAAATGAAGCAATTCTTTTGCCCTTACTGAGTCTCCCATAATTACCGCTGCTTATGATTAGGCAAGAAGCAAATGAAAAAAAAGGCAATGTTAATGAGGGGTCAGAATGATAGTTTAGCAGGTAAGGCATTTGCTTTGCATGCAGCCCACCCTGATTTGATCCCTGACTTCACATATAGTCGCTGGGCACTGATAGGACTGTTCCCTGAGCACAGAGCCATGAGTAAGCCTTGAGCACCACCAAAAGAAAGTTAATTAGTAGAATAAGTAAAATAATCATATACTGTAGAATGTCCTATAGCTCACATTCTAATATGAAATATTTGATATTTGCTCAAAATTCATGCCCAATTTGAATTTTCATAAAATTTTGAGACAATTTTCTTTAAATAACAATCACTGTATCACTGTATCACTGTCTTCCCATTCATCATCTATTTGCTCAAGCGGGCACCAGTAACATCTCCATATGACCTGTCTCATGCAAGTAGAGCCCAAGGGCACCTGCTTGCTCCAGGAACATAAAGAGCCTCAAACCATTCCATCAGGTCGTGGGAATGAGGACTATAATTGTTATTGGTATTCGGCATATCAAATACGACACGGGTAGCTTGCCAGGCTCTGCCGTCTGGGTAGCATACTCTTGTAGTCATCTCAAAATCCAGCATTTATTGATGAACCGCGCGAGCCTCATAGGGCCACGGGAGCCGGGCTGTGACAGGCTGGTCTGCAGGGTGGAGTTCTGATGAGGGACATCCGGATGTGGAAAATGGAGGCCCTCATGGAGTCAGGGGGTCGTCTGGCTTGCTGTGAGGCTGGGGCCAGATTACAAAAGACTGCTGCAGGGTACATCTCGATGAGCTGGGCTGTGATAGGCTGGTCTGCTTGGTGGAGTGCTGACGAGGGGGAAGTCTGGATGTGGAACATGGAGGCCCTCATGGAGTGGCGGGTCATCACTGTAGGATGGCCTCATTAATTTTTTCATGTATGGGAAAACTTAGGTGCTCAAGACCACCACCTGTCATTAAGTGACTAGGGCGGCATTTACACAGTCTCTTTTGCCTCTAAAGATGAATACTCTTTTCTAGCTGCCCATCTACTTCCAAAGGTAAGTCTGTTTATCTGTGAATCTTTAATTATTTTATTATCATTTCTCCCTAACTATCCTGATTATTTGTGAGCCTTGTAAGACTTACTACATTTTTGGTGGTAGAATAAGTGAAATAATTATCTATTGTTGAATAACAATAGACAAATATATTTGAAGGCCATTTCATAAAAACACCATGATTTTAAGAACATGGTTGCATGTCTTCATATAATAAAAACTGAATTCAAATATATAAATGATATCACTGTCTCACTGTATCACTGTCTTTGAGCAAATCAAAGCCATCGATTTGCTCAAGCGGGCCCCAGGGAACATCTCCATATGTCCTTACTCATGCTAATAGAGCCCAAGGGCATCTGCTTGCTCCAGGAACATAAAGAGTCTCAATCCATTTCGGAATGAGGTATATAATTGTTACTGGTATTTGACATATCAAATACAACACGGGTAACTTGCCAGGCTCTGCCGTGCAGGTAGCATACTCTTGTCGTCATCTCTAAGTCCAGCATTTATTGATGAAACACGCGGCCGCAAGAGGCCGCGTGAGCCGGGCTGTGATAGGCTGGTCTGCTGGGTGGACTTCTGACGAGAGAGAAGTCCAGATGTGGAAAATGGAGGCCCTCATGGAGTGGGGGTCATCTGGCTTGTTGCAAGGCTCTGCTGGGGTGGCAGGCCAGGGCTAGAACCAGCCATCCCTCCTGGGTGCCTTGTGAGCGGCTGGGCACAGGGAGAGCAAGTAGCAGCTCTGCCCCATGTCTGTCTCTGGATCAGCATACCTGGGCGGATTAAAAAAGATATACAAATGATATACAAATGATAACAATGTATTTTTTTCCTTTTTTGGTTTTCCAGAATTTATTGAAGAGAAAAGAGGAATGTAAAACATGTAATAGCACCATTAATAAATGTTACCTGACATGGAGGGACAAAAATAGGAAAGTTATTTAAACAAGATGCACACAAAAACCAACTGTAGAATCACAAAAGTAGAGCCAGCTGGAGCACTTAGTGCAGGGTCAGACAGTTTTACAGGTTTCATAACTTTTTAAGTTGTACTTCTAATAAATGTTTCGTCACCATGGTCCTGGGTCACCAACCACAATGTCCGATATGCACAATTTGTTCTTTGAGATGATGCATCATAAAAGAGCTTAAAAGGATTTTTATTAAAATATTTAAAAAGCATTAAAAACTTTCAGAACAATTTTTAAAAAAATATTTTATTATAACCACCGTGAGATAAACAATTACAAAGATGTTCAAGTTTGGGTTTCAGCCATACAGTGTTCCAGCAGCCATACAGTGTTCCAGCACTCATCCCTCCACCAGTAGCCATTTCCCACCATCAATTCCCTGATTCCCTCCCCCTCCTCTAGCCTGCCCTTGTGGCAGGTTCTTTATCTCTTCTCTCTCTCTCTCTCTCTCTCTCTCTCACTCTCTCTCTCGTCTTTTAATTTTCATTGAAGGTACTTTTATTTATTTTAGAGACCATTTCTGCCTTTTCAACATTACATGACTTAAGTATTGTTATTATTCCTTATAATGAATGAACTGTGAAGGAATCTTAACTCAGAGAAAATAAGCAATTTCTCAAGTAAAGTAAATAGCATTTGAATATGTTTTATTTTTGCTGAGATTACACTATTATTTTCTTGTTCAATTAATAATAAACTTTTTATGTTCACATTCTATTATTTTTCAAATCTTCCAGGGTTGCTATATTATAAATATTTCTGAATTGTATGTTTTCCCTACTTTTTTTCTTGGGGGAAGGGCCCTTATAGGGTCAGTGATGCTCTGGGGTTACTCCTGGCTCTGCACTCAGAAATTACTCCTGACAGTGTTTAGAGAAACCATATGGGATGCTGGACATCAAGCCCAGGTCAGCAACTTGCAAACTGGCCCCAGTTTTCCTGATTAGTATTTCTAATGTTATCTAGATTTGAATACCAGTTCTTATTTAATTAATTTTTTTTTAAGCTTTTTGGGCCACACCTGACTGTGCTAAGGACTTCCTCCTCATTCTGTTATCAGGGATCATCCTCATTCTGTTCTCAGGGATCAAAACTGATGGAGAGTGCAGGGACCATATGCAGTTCCAGGGATTCATGGAACAAGGATGGCTGCATGTGAGGCAAGCACTTTAACGCCTGTGCTATCTCTGTAGTCCAGAGTATCAGTTATTTTTATCAAAGCACATTGGTTTCTAGAAGATGTTTATCAGTCAGGTAAGTTCATCTTAATTTTTTGATCAGAGATTCTGATTTCAAAATATAGTTTTTAATTATATTGTGCGGGGCTGGAGAGAATTTAATGGGCTTAGCTTTGTATGTGGCTGACCCTCATTTGATCTCTGGGATTCCATGGTCCTCTGCGTAGCAAGGGGAGTTAGCCCCAGGCACTGAATCAGGAATAGTACCCGAGCACCTCTAACTGTGGCAACCTCAACCTCCCAATCCACAATAAAATCATATTGTGCTGGTAGAAACTGACCCAGTGTCTGTCACTCCAAAACTAAACATGTGCTATTTCCCCTGATTTGTCTTTGAGGATATTTATGCTTTTCCTTGCCCTGACTGATTATTGACCCTTGTACAGATTACACTGGAGTGAGGGAAAGTAAGGTCAGAAGATCAAATATAGCTGACCACTTGTTTTTATGAACAAATATTAATTGCATACAGTATTGTCACTTATGTACATGCTACAATAACAGAATTGAATGGTGGCAAAAGATACTAAATGGGCCACAAAACCTAAATCACTTACTGTCTGTATCTCAATGCGAAAAGTTTGCTATGCCTTGGTCAACTAGGCTGTTGAATTTGAACTTGTCAGATTGTGCGAAAGCGGTTTTCCACATCTATATTGACTATATATTTTTGCTTGTAGTTGAGCAGCCTAACTTCTGGACCGACTCCTCAAATCTTATGATTAAATCTCCCTTAACTGTTTCCTTGGTCTGGAGTCAAGATCATTGTAACTGCATCTGGATCATTGTGAACCATTATATACATGTTTACTAGTCTGCTTGTTATAGTAGCTCAACAGGAAGGTGAGATACAATATGTTGTCATTCTACAGATGGGACAAGGACATCACAATGAATTGACTTAGAAGAATTGGCCCTTTAATACTTTTTCCTCCTATCAAACACAAATACCATTTCTAATATATCTTATATTCATTGTGCTGCAATTGCTTGTTTTGAAGTGACATTTAGAAAAGGAAACGTGTTGAAATAATCTCCCTTTTTAGTTATGCCTTGTTCTGATCATTATTGTTGATTTTAAGGAATACTAAGTGCAGAATTGTGCATAAAACACACCATACAACTTTCCTTGGCAGGAAAGACTTTACCAAGCAGAGAAGCAACTAGAGAATAATCACTGTTATATCAAATTAGAGCATTTTAAAAATCATAGCCACAGCTGTGGAGCTCCTACTGAAAATGAGCTCAGATTAAACATTCCCAGATCCATAACTGGGACTTCCTATCGGTGGGCTACATTCCAGACTGACTGCAGTTTGCATAACTATTTTTGAGGCAAGTGATATTTTTTGCCTTGTTTCTGCCTCCTAATGGGGCTACTTAAAGCAGGGCAGGATGTTACTCATTAAAATACCTCCCAGAGGAGCTGGAACTTAGTGATGAACCATGCACTCAAGGTCTGCTGCTAAGGACCAGGACCTCATGGGACTGGACAGCTTCTAGAATAAGCAGAAGAAAGCCTGCACATTCTTACATAAAGACTGCTTTTGTGACTTCCTTATAAGTAATTCTTCCACTGGCTCATATTATAGGAAGATCAACGTTCCCACTTGAACTTCTCAAGTTCTCTAGTCACTGAAAATTTAGAAAACAGGAGAAGCAGCATCTGTGTAATGCAAGATTTGTATGCCATCGTCATCGTTACCAAAGCTGGACTGAATTACCTTTTATTTCTTATCTGGTAGGGAGCTTTCCTTGAGGAGAAGAGAGTGAGAGGCTCCTGCTGTAGGGAGGTGATTTTCTTCCTCTAGTAGAATCAAAATTGCTGATTTGATCTTCTGATTACCTAACACTGTTTCTCATCCATCTGTCACAACACATAACAAGATATTTTAAAGAATGTCTGACAACGAATGTGGAAAGCGATTTAGTTCTGAGTTTAGCTTTTCCAAATGGTAGTACATTGATCAGCCAGGCAGTTTAATGAATCTGCCATCTTGCACGAGTCCTTATTCTCTAAATTAAGTCATATTCCATATAAAAGCCTTATTGTTATTCAAGGCATTGCCTGACTAGAGCTGTAAGATTCGATTAAATCAATATGTTCCTATGAAGAACAGCTTGTTGGGAAGGTACTACGGAAATTCACAGGGTGACAACTCAAAGAGGTAGAATTTCATTTTACTACTAAAGTTTAAAAGTGTATTCTCATTTCTTCATACAGTCTCCTTTTCCGCAGTTTTTGGCATCTAAAGTTCTGCTGCACTGGAAATGATAAATGTAAGTGATTGTTCAAAAGAAGATAGATCGCAGAGCACTGATTCAACACAGACCAGCTTGTCTCACGTTCAGAGTGAGGTGCCTTACCTGAAAGAGTTAACCCAGAACGCTTTACGCTCTTTCATCTGATGATATCAATATATTACACAAGTACACATTTCTACCCAGTGAGTATGTGGGCATTATGGACTCTAATTTTAATCCTGACAGCACTGTAGGTAAATTGAGAAGTAGTATAAAATTTGTTTGTACACCAACCTCTATTCCTTTCTTATTTAGGTTGAATAGTTTCTCCTATTTTCTCTCTATGTGAATTGCACTTTCACTTAACTTTGGTAAAATGAATCATAGCCTCCTTGATTTTTTTCCACAATGCTTTATGTCTGCATTCATTTTTTGTTTCTATGGTAGGTAGATCAGTGCTAAGTACATGGTAGACATTCATAATTTTCTGGATGAATCTCTCCAGTAGTGTTGGAAGCCCAGAGGTCACCTCCATGATACTTGGCCTTATTATATAGCCTGACTGTTGAGTGCTCTAGCTTGGTTACTTTGTCCTGTGGTACTAAACCTGCTGATGCTCAGTAAGCCATCTGGTGCCAGGGATTGAACAAGGGGGCTTTTATCATCAAGGAGATGCATCCCAGATTTTTGTTTTTGTCTCCGAGCACATTTTTAGATAATGAATTAAAGTATTAGGAAACCCTGAAAAGCTTCATGCTTAGATATTATACAATGCTATGTAATTAGAGAGACTCAGAGAATGGGGGCAGAGCTGCTACCAGCACTCCCTGTGCCCAGCTGCTCACGAGACACCCAGGAGGGATGGCAGGTTCTAGTCCTAACCCACCACCCCAGCAGAGCCTTGCAACAAGCCAGACAACCCTCCTCACTCCATGAGGGCAGCCATTTTCCACATTCGGACCTCGCTCTCGTCAGAACTCCATCCAGCAGAAGAGCCTATCACAGCCCGGCTCGCACGGCCGCTTGGTTCATCAATAAATGCTGTATTTGGAGGTGACTACAAGAATATGTCACCCACACGGCAAGCCTGGCAAGCTGCCCGTGTAGTATTTGATATGCCAAATACCAGTTACAATTATGTTAGGTCATTTCCATGACCTAATATAATGGTTTGAGGCTCTTTATGTTCCTGGAGCGAGCAGATGCCCTTGAGCTCTACTAGCATGAGACAGGACATATGGAGATGTTACTGGAGCCCACTGGAGCAAATTGATGATAAACAGGAAGATAGAGATAGTAATAGTGATAGTGATGTAATTAGTTGGATTCTTGGTCACACTTCTTCCTACCATTTCTTTGACTTTTGTCCGATGACATTACATTTCTTTCTACTAGTAGAGTGCATTGCATAATGCCTTGACTTCTGGGGTGGATAAGGCACTAGTGTTGCCAATACAAGACAGGTCAAATTGCAATGTTTTAATTATGCTTTGATCTCAGGAAGCAGGACAGTTTCAACTTTTTCATTTGTTATTTGCCTTTGTCAAGACAACATAGTCCTGCCAAGCTCTGATAGGTAAAGGTAGCAGACTTGTGGAATACTTCAACATAGAAGATAATATGTGAAATATGGAGCATTACCAAACTTAACCTGCATGTGGAAACCTCCTCGACTGGGTTATTGGAGTTCCGGCTGAAATGCATGACCATAACCAAGATAAATGCTTATTGTGGTGCGTGCCCCAGATATTTTCTATTTGTTAAGATAGCAATAGTTACATATACACTCTATAATTTAAATACCTACTTATTGTATGCTGTGTAGTGGTGTTTTATCTTGGTAAGACCAAGATGACTGCCCTCCGACGCCCTGATGGATCTATCACATCTTCCAAAAAGGCAATAGAGAAGATTATACAGGACTTCTACTCAAATCTCTTTGATAGCCACATCCACCTGCCCACATACCAAATTCCACAGGATGGATATGTCATTCTCAACTTTCTCCCTTCTGAAATCCGACATGCCATCTCCTTGGTAAAAAAGGGAACAGCACCAGGCCCAGACAAAGTCAGACCCGAACACCTGAAGAATCTGCCTTCGGTACTCATCAATACACTAGCTCGGCTCTTCACATGCTACCTGTCCGAATGCAGGGGTAATCTCCCAATGGAAAACCAGCAGGACAGTTCTACTGTTCAAGAAGGGAGACATTCACGACATCGGCAACTATCTCCCCATCTGCCTGTTGTCTGTCATCTACAAGCTGTTTACACGAGTCATCCTGAACAGGATTAGCAGAACACTAGATGAAGGACAACCATGCGAGCAAGCACGCTTCGGAAAGGATTCAGCACAATTGACCATATCCACACAGTAACCAAGCTCATCGAGGTTTGTAGGGAGTACAAGATGCCGCTCTGTCTCACGTTCATTGATTTACAGAGAGACTTTGATTCTGTGGAGAATGAAGCGGTCATCGAAGCCCTAGCCAAACAGGGTGTTCAAAGCCAATACATCAAGATCCTTCGTGAGCTGTATTATGGATTCACCACCAGGATCTCACCATTCTACAAAGAAGTGATCAATGATGTGAAAAGAGGGGGTTCGGCAGGGTGATACCATTTTCACCAAAACTCTTCAGCGCCACCCTCGAGAACATCATGCGACAATTAGAATGGGAAGGAATGGGAGTGAAGATAGATGGTCGGCAACTACACCACCTCCGCTCGCTGGTCACATCGTTCTAATAACACCAAACATTAGCCAAGCGGCACAAATGCTGGCTGAATTTGACCGAGAATGTGGAAAGATAGGTCTACAGCTGAATCTAAAGAAAACCATGTTTATGAAAAATGAATGAGTTCCAGAGGCCCCATTCACCCTCAATGGAACAAACATCTTTGAATGCAGCAGTTATGTGTACCTAGGTCGAGAAGTCAACATGATAAACGACCTAAAACCTGAGCTGCACAGGAGGAAGAGAGCGGCATGGGAATGCCTTCAAAGGCATCGAAGAAATAGCTAAAAGGACAAAGAACCTCCAGCTCCGGGCACATCTCTTTGACTCCACCATTCTCCCTGCATTAACATATGCCTCAGAGACCTGGGCCCTAAGAAAGCAGGATGAGAATGCTCTTCGGGTCTCCCAGAGAGGAATCGAAAGAGCTATGCTTGGAATATCATGCCTCACTCAAGTGAGAGAAGGAATCCAGAGTTCTGACCTCCATCACTATTCCAGAATCAGGGATGCTGTCTTGTTTGCCAAGGCATCGGAAGTCAGATGGGTTGGACATGTAATGTGATTTGGAGACAACCTCTGGATTAGAGCCGTTACCGACTGGATCCCATGGGATGTCAAAAGATCATGTGGCCGCCCACCTACAAGATGGTTGAACTTCCTTGTCAAGATCCTGAAGGAACGGTTTGAGGCTCTTCATATTCCTGAATCAACCAGATGCCATTGGGCTACATTGACACTTGATAGGGTCCAATGGAATGTTACTGGTGCCCGCTTGAGCAAGTCTATGAATAACGGGATTCAAGTGATCAAGTGATCAAGTGTAGTGGTGTATTTTTAAAGGAAGTAAAAGGGGAAATAACAAATATAGCTTAGCTATCAAAGAAATTTAAAAGTCATTGTGGTTCTGGATAAATACATGTTTCTATCATTAAACAACAGATAATGCATAAGAAAATGTGTTATGGCACACAGATGGCATGGTAATAGTAGAGTTCAAGGACAATTTACCCATTCATTCAACAACTTTTAATAATTCTTGTATATATTTGTTCTGGATATTGAGAAAACAGTGATCTGCAAAAAAGAGATTCAATACTCCTTGTCATAGAGTCTATCCTCTAATACTTGTAAAGAGGATAAAAAGTATTAGATTCTTCTTTCCATTTGGTGAGGATGGAGGAATTACTATTTTATCAGAAAAAACATGTGCTCATGAGTGTAAAGGGATGTGAGAGGACAGAGTATGTTTTAATTTAACAGTGGAAGGATCTTTGCACTATGGTTGTGGGCATGGTATAGCAATATTATGAAATAATAACATTGGCACTAATGAAAATATTCAATTTAGAGTAATATTCTATTGATATATTAAAATATATCAATAGAAAACTTCACATATCTGAACAGACATTATCTTTATCAGAAGAAATATCATAAAGTTTAATAAACTAGTCAAGAAACAAAAGAAAGATGATTTGAAATAGTGTGGTCAGGAGAGCTTTCACAAAAACAATGATATCTTCTGAAGAAAGTAAAGGGAGCAGGTCATGAGGCAGTCTTGGAAGAAAACATTTCAGGCTGAGAAAAGAAAGTGCAAAGGAGAGATGAGATCATACTTAATTGATCAAGGAATAGTATGTCATGAGTTTGTTTTGATGGGTACAGAGTGAGAGGAATGAGTCATGTCAGAGAAGAGGAGCTAGACCTCCTGAGCTGTGTGAAACTGGAGTCTTCTCTGGGTTAAATCAGAAATCTCTGGAGAGCCAGAAAGACGGGAAAGGGATCAAGACACTAGCCTTACATGCAGCCAATGCTGGTTCCATCCCAGGCACCTCATGATTGCTAAACACTGCTGGGAATGACACCAGAGAACACCCTGGTGTGTTCCAAACAACCCCTTCAAAATAAAAAACTGTTGGAGATTTTGATTTAGGAGTGCTGAGGGTTCATAATATGACTTGATTTGTTTTGGGGTCATATCCGGTGGTACTCTGGGCTTAATTATGGTTCTGCATCCAGGGATCATTCCTGGCGGGGCCTAAGGAACCAGTGTGATGCTGTGGATCAAACCCGGTTGGCCTTGTATTAAGTAAGTACCTTATCCACTGAACTACTGCTCAGGTCCCATGATTAACATTTTTATAGACATCTCTGTCACTTATATATGAGTCACAAGCACAGTTTTAGATGAAAAATCAAATATCAAATGAGCTTAATTTGGATATGGTCATTCTAGTAAAAATTGGAGTAAAAAAGTGGTTAACGCTGAGTTCATTTGAGTGTGACCAATAGGATTTTATCAATCACTGACTGTATAGTGACAGTAAATAAGGATAAAGGATAATTTAATGTGCCCAATCCTAAAAGCTGAAAATGCAGGCTTTAGGATAAACTTCATTTATGGAGAATATCAGCAATCCAATTTTAGTCCAATTGTGTTTGAATATTTATCTCCAAGTTCAAGAGTAAAGTCATAATTCAAATGTTTATAGTCTAGAACTCAGGTAACCAATATGTACTGTAGACATAAATTTGGAAGTTGTTGGCATATCAGGAGAATTAGGACCAAAAACACTGAATTTGATCACTAATTGATTTTTTCTTTTTTCCTTTTGCTTTTTGAGGATCACCCTTGGCATGCTCAGGGGTAACTCCTGGCTCTGCACTCAGGAATTACTCATGGAGGTGGGTGGTCATGGATATGGGATGCTGGTTTTCGAACATGTGTGCAAGACAAATGCCCCCACCCACTCTACTATGGCAAACGCCCTAACAACATCGCTGGGTAGAAAACAGAAAGCATCTTAGGACAGAGCCCTGAGAATTACACATTTTAACCATCAGAGATAAGAAGTAACCAATAAAGAAGTTCCTAAAAAAGTTACTGACCCTTACATGGAAAATTAACGCAGTGTGGTGTCCCAAAAGTTGAGAACAATACAGAATTATGTAATGATAAATTGGGTCCAATATTACTGATACAGACCAAAGTGAAAGAGAATACTTACATCAAGGGATTGATTTATTTTTCTAATAAACTTGTTATCAATCATAATAATCTTGAATTGCAAGGGGGCGGACCGATAGCATAGCGGGTAGGGCATTTGCCTTGCATGTGGCCGACCCTGGTTCAATCCTCGGCATCCCATATGGTGCCCCAAGCACCGCCCGGAGTAATTCCTGAGCGAAGAGCCTGGAGTAACACCTGTAACACCTGAGCTTTGCCAGGTGTGACCCAAAAAGAGAAAAAAATCTTGAATGACTAGATGAAAATATTAGGGAAAAATAATAAAGGATACAGGAGGACAATGGCTAATGTATACGACTATGTCCTTAAGTAAATATCAAAAGGGTATGGTACCTTGAGAGTATGAGGAATCATGGAATCCATTATCTCCATGGTTCATGATAAAGCTAATTGGATTTCAAAGTATATGTTTTTAAACTTGAGGGGAAAATATATATGTACATATGTTGGGGAATATAACATCTCTTGTGGTTAAAAAAAATGGTCACTAGAAAAGACTAAACTAATAATCATTTGAAAATAAATCAGTATATATTCAATTTTACTGAAACAACTGCCTGCCAGATGTATGAACAAATATGTCCCATTTCCAAGAAATAGAGCATTTAAAAACTTTATTGCATTTTCCTAATATATGAATGCAAATTCTCCTATGGAACATAATATAATGCTCATGTAACTGTTATATTTCTCTGCTAGTTATTCATGCTACTATAAATATCCAAAGCTAATCACCATTATGTTGAGGACTGCTATACAAGTTGATGAATATTAATTACTAATTAGTATGCATCTAGATTTGAATGTTCACATGAAACATGCTTATAAATGAATAAAATGAATATGCACATGAAATTGAAATTGCTGTTTTATTGCCTAATTTCATAAAACTCCGCCACCCTTATGATCCATGTCTCAAATGTAGATTTTTTTCTTTATTTTATGCATATCTAAATGATCAAATTAAATTAAAAGAGAATGATGTGATAGCTACTAAAAGTAGCAGTGTTTCCCCAAAGGTAAATAAATTTTCATCCCTAGACATTTACTTTTATGCCTGTTTTGGTACCTGGGGGAAAATTGTTGATTTTAGGCCAGAGAAATAGCTCAATGGGCTTTGTGCATGCTTTGCGTCCAGGAGGTCTGGATTTAATTGGGGAGCCACAGATTCCCACATCACAGCACCAAGCACAGAGCCAGAGCACTGTGTAGTCCCTGAGCAGTGCTCATTGTGGCATATTTTCTACAAAGATAATAATAAAATACCAATATTGTTTTCCTCCAGTGTCTCAGTATCACACAAGTTCTCCTGTCCTACTCTAATAGGATTTATAAAAATGTTTCAATGCTAGAAATTTCTTACTGATCTCAAGCACTTTATATTGCTTTTAAATATGCTTTTAAATAACTCCTCTTGATTGAATTTTCATAAGTCCCCTGGGTCACAGGAACCAGCCAAAAAATATCTAAGAGGATTTATAAGAGTAGGAATTAAAAATTTGTCAAGAAGTGTCTGCAGGAAGGAAAATTAAGCCTCGGAATATGGTGTGATATTACAGATTAAGCAACAGTTCTTGTGGTTTGCTAAGGTATCAGAAATTATTAGATGTCGTTGGGATAGGTTGTTGATGTGAGATGCCACAGACACAGTGATTTTCGGAAAGGGAGAATCCATGCTGAAGTGTGGATTGTAATGAAAGAGACCAGGATTCAGTCTCTCTACCAAAATTTTCATAGGTGGAAGAGTCAGAGAGCTGGTCTTAAAAGTTGCATCTGATGGGCATTTAGGAATTGATTCTTTATCTTATAACCACACTCACAAATGCGATGCCAAGTGCCTGCTTTATTATTACTGAGGTATAATTAGCTTCAAACATTACTTGGTTTCCAATTTCCCCTTGACATTTGGAGATAATTCATAGTATGCGCTTCAATTTGAATTATGAAAATGCTAAGCAATTTTTAAAATATTGATTAAAGTGAAACAACTTTATTTTTATTCAATATAAATTTTATAATTTAAGAAGTATGTGGTCAGAAGAAAAAGTAGCTTAATGATATCTGAGAAGTCATTCAACGATTTCAATTTTTTTTTCTCGTGAGTTTTAGTAGGCTTTTTTTCAGTTGTACAGGACAAATGCTATGATTTTGATTGCCTAGCATGCTCCATTTGACTATCCAGTCAAAAGGGATACCATATGTTTTAGTATTTTGAATGCTTGCACTTTGGGTTTCTTTCTCTCAGATGCTCAAGAATGATATTGTATCAAAATTATTTTGAATACACACTTAAAATACTTATTTTGTGGCTGACAATATAGCTCAAGTGACAGAGCATTTGTTTTGCAATTGTGAAGCCCTGGATGCGTTCTCTGCCACCAGGAGCTTTAATCAGTGTGGCTCCCATAAGCTCAGTAACAACAACAATTTACAGTAACAACAATGAAAGTTGCAATTTTGTTCCAATATTACAAAATAATTTTAAAGAAACTAAATTTGTCTAAAACTCTCTGGTTATAATCCCATCTCTATAAATCTCTGGCACTGTAATGGGTTTTATGTAGCCATTTATTCACCTCTTAAGGAATATAATAATACCTGCTAGTGTGCATATGAGGTTTAATAATAATGGATATAAATTTCTTAGCTTGGAAACGGACATGTATATGACCAATCCAGCCCAGGTATGCTGAACCAGAGACTCTCAGACATGGGGCAGAGCTGCTACTTGCTCTCCCTGTGCTCAGCCGCTCATGAGGCACCCGGGAGGGATGGCGGGTTCTAGCCCTGGCCTGCCATCCTAACAGAGCCTCACAGCAAGTCGGACAACCACCCCCCCCACACACACACACACCCGACTCCATAGGAGCCACCATTTTCCACATCCGGACTTCCTCTAGTCACAACTCCACCCAGCAGATCAGACTATCACAGCCTGGCTCACCCGGCGCTAAGCGGCCGCACGGTTCATCAATAAATGCTTTATTCAGAGGTGACTACAAGAGTAGGCCACCGCCATATGCAAGCCTGGCAAGCTGCTCGTGTCGTATTTGATATGCCAAATACCAGTAGCATTTATATTAGGTCATTCCCATGACCCAATATAATGGTTTGAGGCTCTTTATGTTCCTCGAGCAAGCGGATGCCTTTGGGTTCTACTAGCATGAGACAGGACATACGGAGATATTACTGGTGCCCGCTCTAGCAAATAGATGATGAAGGGGAAGATGGTGATAGTGATAGTGATAAAACCAATAACACATTAGTTTTATTTGAGCATTACTAGGTCACAAATCTATCCTTTCCTTCAAATTGCCTGTGTATTAAAGTAATAGCTGAAGTCAAGCTTTCAGGCTGACACCAATCACATCATCTGCCATGAAGCTCATGCTTTCCATTCCTTCCAAACTCACTCACTTAATGCCTTAGTTTATATCATTTCTCAAATTTAACTAAACCTACAATTGCAATGCTTTTTCCATTTTTCCCTCAAAATCAAATTGCTGTGCATTCACAAACTTCCTGTGAAAATACACCTAAAGAAACCCTAGCAGATTATAATTAAATTCATATAGTTTAATTATAAACAACACCTTGTGGATGAAATATGTTCAGGTTTCTTCTTATAATTTTCTTTGCCATTTTTATTTATGAGATACTCTGTTTCATCACTTAAAATCTTATTTCAGGGGCCTGAGCGATGCAGAGTAGGTAGGCCATTTACTGTATACACAGCTAACCTTGGTTTGATTCCTGGCATCTCATATGGTATCCTGAACCCACCAGAAGTGATTCCTGAAAGTAGACCCAAAAGTAAACCCTGAGCACCCCTGGGTATGGCCCCCAAACAAAAACATTAACAAAAATTCGTATTTAGATCCCCCTTCAAATAATTAATATTGCATTTCTCTCTAAATAGGTTAGTAAATGTACTTCCCTAGATGAGTTCTTAAACTGTAGACTTAATTAAATTACAGTGCTCAATTGAATACAGGCAAAAAGATACACATGATAACCTCTAAATGTATGTATTGTAATCCACAGTGTTTAAGAGAAGGAAAAGAGAGAGAGAGAGAGAGAAAGAGAGAGAGGAATAAAGAACCTGCCATAGAGGCAGGCTATGGGAGGGGAAGGGAACTGGGGACATAGTGGTGGGAAATGGGCACTGGTGGAGGAATGGGTGCTGGAAAATTGTAAGACCAAAACCCAAATATGAACTTCTTTGTAACTGTATATCTCACAGTGGTATAATAAAATTAAAAAATAATTAATTAAAAATTACAGTGCTCATTTCTCTGCATATTTATCTGAAAAGAATCGTTACTTTCTTCACTAAAATTCAGATTCCATGTTCTTTTTTTTTTTTTTTTTTTTGGGTCACACCCGGCAATGCTCAGGGGTTACTCCTGGCTCTGCACTCAGGAATTACTCCTGGCGGTGCTCGGGGACCATATGGGATGCCGGGAATCGAACCCGGGCCGACACAGGCCGGCCGCGTGCAAAGGCAAACGCCCTACCCACTGGGCTATCGCTCCGGCCCCGATTCCATGTTCTTTATTAAACTTGAAGAGTCCAAATTTCCAAGGAAAAGAGACTCTTAGAAGAGTTTTCTCATTAGATAATAAATAAAAAAATTTATTATTGAAGACAGGGCCAAGTTTCTTCAACTTGCTTCAAAACAGTTTAACACTGCAATAGGAGAAAAAAAAAATTTCCTCTGAGATGTAGAAACAATGGAATAAGAATACATTCTCGAGTAGTCTGTGTTTTTGGAGAGTTTATAGGCAGTTAAGGGCATTCATGCTTGAAAACTCAATGAACTTTATTTTTTCTGAGTGATAGGACTGTGCAAGCATCTTCTGAGGAAAGTCAGGGAAGCCATAGGCAGTTGATGAATGTGGTGACTGTTGAACATAGTTGCAGAGAATGGAAGCAAGGACAGATGAGAAACATGGAGGAGAGTCAAGTGATGATTGAGTCCAATTCTGACACAAAGATCTAAGAATTTGAGGAGATTGGGGTAAATGATTGATTAGATAGTGGCTGTGATTTACACTACTGAATGTGTGATCTAATGCAGAGCTGTGATGGCTCTGCATGTCCTAACGGAACGGGGATTTTTCTAAAGAGGTATTGTTGACAGTCACTAATATAACTTCGAATGAATTTAGTTTCCTGTTAATCATTCCTCATGTAATTCTCTTATTTGTGAGCTGGACCTCTTCATTTCTAATGAATACTGTCTGGAGAAAGTAATGGGCCATCACTTCCAGTATTAGATTAGTAAAAGACTTTAGCTTAGCTTTCAACTTGGGTCTTTCCTTCACTTCCTATTTGGATTGTTCACCTCAGGGGAAACCAGCTCTTAAGGAAGTCATCATGTAAGTAAGAGGACCACAAAAGTAAAGTTAGAGATGGATTGTCCGAGGCATGCCAGAAGCCACAGGGGGGAGAGGTCAGAGTGTATATTTAAACTACACTCAAGAACTACTTTGTGGTCATAGAAGTGGGTCTGGAGATGGCCGTGACTCAGGATGAGAGCTTGACTGCAACCGCACTGCAGATCCTGAGCCAAAAAATACCCAGTTAAACTATATCTGGATTTCTCAACCCCACTCAGGAAAATTTTTTAAAAAACTGCAAAATGATTAATGCGTGTTTTACTCTGCCACTAAATATTGATGCAATTTGTTACATAGGAAGAGATAACAAGTACAATATGTATAGAAATATGTATACAATATGTATAGAATGAAGCAAAAGCAAGGAAATTGATTAGAAATCAAGTCTTATTTTTTTTTTTACAATTAAAAAGTTCATGTTGGGGGCCGGAGCGATAGCCCAGCGGGTAGGGTGTTTGCCTTTGCCGCGGCCGGCTCATGCCGGCCTGGGTTCGATCCCCGGCATCCCATATGGTCCCCCGAGCGCCGCCAGGAGTGATTCCTGAGTGCAGAGCCAGGAGTAGCCCCTGAGCATTGCCGGGTGTGACCCAAAAAAGCAAAAAAAAAAAAAAAAAAAAAAAAAAAAGTTCATGTTTGGGTTTTGGTCATACAGTGTTTCAGCACCCGTCCCTCCACCAGTGCCCATCTCCCACCAACAACATCCCCGGTTCCCTCCCCCTTCCCCAGCCCTGCTCCATGGCAGGTTCTTTATTTCTTTGCCTTTCTCTCTCTTTCTCTTTTCCTTCCCTTCTAGACTATGGATTACAGAACATACATTAAAAAGGTTGTCATGTGAATCCTTTTGCCTCTATTTCATGCTCAGTTCTAGGTTGGCATTAGTACCCTCGACTATTATTAGCACCCTGTTCCATTTTCTGTCTTACCTAAACTCTGACTCCCACACGTTTGTGATAATTTCCACCTTTGACAAGACCTCCCGATATATGCTTCACTTGACCTTGGATATTGGTATCATAATATGTACATATATATTTATGCCATGCAAATAAATGCAGTCATTCTGTATCTGTCTCTCTCCTTCTGGCTAATTTCGCTCAAAATAATCTTCTCCATGTCCACCCATTTATAGGCAAATTTTATAACTTCATTTTTCCTAACAGCTGCATAGTATTCCATTGTGTAGATGTACCAAAGCTTCTTTATCCAGTCATCGATTTTCGGGCACTCTGGTTGTTTCCAGATTCTGGCTATTGTGAATAATGCTGCTATGAACATAAAAGTAGGGATGGTGTTTCCGCTGCGTATTTTTGGTTTCCCAGAGTAGATTCCCAGGAGTGGTATGGCTGGGTCAAATGGGAGTTCAAGTTCTAGTCTTTGGAGGAAAGTCCATATTGTTTTCCAGAAAGGCTGTACCAGCCGGGCATTCCCACCAACAATGGATGAGTGTCCCCCTTTTCCCCACATCCACGCCAGCACTTGTTGTTCTTGCTCTTTTGAATAAGTGCCAGTCTCTGTGGTGTAAAGTGGTATCTCTTTGTTGTTTTGATTTGCATCTCTCTAATGATTAGTGATGATGAGCATTTTTCATATGTTTTTTGGCCATTCGAATTTCTTCCTTGCTGAAGTTTCTGTTCATTTCTTCTCCCCATTTTTTTGATGGGGTTGTTTGTTTTCTTCTTGTAAAGTTCTACCAGTGCCTGATATATCCTGGATATTAACCCCTTATCAGATGGGTATTGGGTGAATATTCTTTCCCATTCTGTGGACTGCTTTTGTATCTTAGTCACTGTTTCTTTTGAGGTGCAGAAGCTTTTTTAGTTTCATGTAGTCCCATATGTTTATCTTTTCTTCTAGTTGCTTTGTTAGTGATGTTTCACCTTTGAAGATGCCTTTAGCTTCAATGTCGTGGAGGGTTTTTCCTATATTTTCTTCAATGTACTTTATGGATTCAAGTCTGATATTGAGATCTTTAATCCATTTTGATCTGATTTTTGTGCATGGTGTTAGACACAGGTCCAAATTCATTTTTTTACATGTTGCTGCCCAGTTTTCCCAACACCACTTGTTGAAGAGGCTTTCCCTTACTCCATTTTAGACTCATTGCACCTTTATCAAAGATTAAATGATCATGTGTTTGAGGTTGGGTGTCAGGATACTCAATTCTATTCCATAGGTCCACAGGTCTGTTTTTATTCCAATACCATGCTGAAACCATATGATCCTTTCAATAGACGCAGAAAAAGCATTTGACAAGATCCAGCACCCGTTCATGATTAAAACACTCCAGAAAATGGGAATTGAAGGGGCTTTCCTCAAGATAGTTACAGCCATCTACCAAAAGCCCACAGCAAGCATCATTCTAAATGGGGAAAAGTTGAAAGCCTTCCCCCTGAGATCAGGGACAAGACAAGGTTGCCCACTCTCACCTCTTTTATTCAGTATAGTACTGGAAGTACTTGCCATAGCAATCAGAGAAGAAAAGTACATCAAGGGCATCCAGATAGGCAAGGAAGAAGTCAAGCTATCATTATTTGCAGATGACATGATATTATACCTAGAGAACCCTAAACTCTCTACCAAAAAACTCCTATAAACAATAGACGCATATAGTAGAGTGGCAGGATACAAAATCAACACCCAAAAAGTCAGTGGCTTTCCTATATACAAATAACGAAAGAGAAGAAAAAGGATATTAAGGAAACTATTCCATTCACAATTGTGTCACAGAAAATCAAATACCTAGGAATCAACTTACCCAAGTATGTAAAGGACCTGTACAAAGAAAACTATGACACTGCTCAAAGAGATAAAAGAGGACACAAGGAAATGGAAACACGTTCCCTGTTCATGGATGGGGAGAATCAACATTGTCAAAATGGTAATACTCCCTAGAGCTCTGTACAGATTCAATGCAGTCCCTATGAGGATACCGATGACATTCTTCAAAGAAATTGACCAAACGCTCCTGAAATTTGTATGGAACAATAAACCCCCCAAGGATAGCTAAAGCAATCCTCGGGAAAAAGAAGATGGGAGGCATCACCTTTCCCAACTTCAAGTCTTATTTTTTGTGACTCAATTTGGTTATTAAAAATTCACATGCTTGATTGTTTCTTTCTAATATTTGTACATGCATAATTCCATTTCTTATTGGCAAGGCATGGTAGTTTATCATTATCTTATATTTTTCCCTGTGTGAAGAAATTATGGTATAATGACATTCCTGATACACTTTTATATTCAAATTTCAATGAAAATAAACCTCCATAAATAAAATAAGAAGATAAGGAAGAAACTCATTTGTAATGTGTTCTAAGTTTTATTCCCTTATTCGTAAAAAGACTACTAAGACAATATGCCACTTGGTAAAGACTATAATTATACAGTAGTTACTCTACAATGTATAAATAGATTCATCAGCTCACTTTTTGGTGGATATGATATTTAGGTTACACTCAGTAATGCTCAGGTATTATTTCTGGCTCTGTGCTCAAGGATCACTCTTGGTGGGGATCAAGGTACCTAATGGGATTGCTAGTGAGACAATTGAACCAGTATTGACCTCATGCAAAACAACGCCTTAACCCCTTAACCACTTTATAATCTCTGAACCCTTATCAATCCTGTATTCAACTGCATTTTAATCATCAAGTTAAGTAGTTTATCTCAAAACTTGCTTGTTATATGTAGTACTGTTTATAAAAAAATCCCTAAAAAGAAATGTCAATACTTTATATAATTGTATAAATTAAATTATATTTACATGAAAATGTAATAGTTATTAAATAAAATTTACTAATGATACAAGAGATTTCTATGGAGAGTGTTCAGTCCATAAGTTATCTTATTTAGATAACATGATTCAACCTTTCCTGAATAGAACTACATTCTCGTCCATTACATCAGTAAAGCTCATACTTGAAGAATGAACTGTCTATAAGAGAAATATATTTATCCTCTAGCTATTAAAATTATCATAATGCTATAGCTTATAATATGTATGCTCAAATATCTTTGAAGATTACTCTGATTCTAATTTTATTAAATAATGACACAGATTGCATGAGGTGGAAGCACACACAAAAACACACTCCTTTTTGTAGTTAGGAACTACAAGTTCTATCTTACTGATAACAGTGCAAAATAATATTTATGTATAATAGAGAATATGAAAAATGTACCGTTAAAAATTTAATTCTGTATTGTGTACTCTACTGAAGCTATGAACAACAGAAGCTTTTTTTTCTATATAGTCAAGACCAATGAAACAGAAGTTCTGAAAATTAGAACCTCAGCATTCTGAGCAGCTACTAAAAACATGAAAATACAAATTTGGGTCTAAAATATAGTTTAATCAATTAAAAGTGGTAAAAAGAATATAAATAGAACCCTTAATAAATGTTCATGAAAATTATTAACAAGTGGGAAAATTATCCAATCTTGTTGCATGTCTTCCTTATAGTTCTATAGCTGTATATATGTTTATCAAGAACCTGTTAGAAATAACTCATTACTATTTTAGTTTAAACTAAGCATCTTCCATAAAGTTGCATTATAAACAGCACTGAGTCCTAAGCAGATTTTGAAAATATATTTTATAATGGAATTTAAACTTTATGTTTATTTTGCAACATTATTTAATAATTTTAGATTTTTTTTTTAGGGGAGTGGTAGGGAGGCCATCCTGGAAGTGCTCAGGGCTTATTCTTTGGTATGCATAGGGAGCAAAACTGGGACAGTCACATGTAAAGGAAGCACCATATGCCCTGTACTATCTCTCCTGCTCTAAGAATGTTAAATCTTAACCAAACTAATTCATCAAGTAGATTGGACTAAATTATCAACTCTTATATTATCCCTTTTGATTTTTGTTGGGATAGAAGCAAGAACGTACATACTCACATGTGCACCCATATACACAAATAATGCCATACACACACCTGCCCACACATGCATAGTGCTCTGTCAGGGAGCCACTGGGGCCCCCAACAATATCAGGAAGCGACTTCCCTTCTACCTCTGAAGTCGGCGGGAATGGATGAAAACTCAGGACTCTGGCACAGTTTAAAAGGGCTTTACTATCACAGGTTCTGATATACAATCCAAGAGCAGGAAAACTCGAGACTCTGGGTTCCCAGCTAGACCCCAGCCACGTGTAGGCCAAGATGGCTGCCACGACGAGTTGAAGTCCAACAGAAAACGGAGAGGACGGAGGGGCAGGGGAAGGCTAAATGGCAAAAGAGAGCTTTCTCTTCTTGCAGCTTTTATAGATAGAAATCCGCCAAAACTTCCCAACCTGGCCCATTGTGGGCTGTGCTATCTAGAGATGGAAACAGGTAAATAGCTCTATTGAAATGCAGCACTTCAGGTGGCCTTCTGGAATTTACAAGCACCCATAGCTGATTCATAGCCTCCCTAGCAGAGCTGAGAGGGGCTGCAAGCTAAGTGTAGCTGGAAGCTAAATAAGGCATCACCGAACAGTGCTCAGAGCCAATACAAATGCAAAGCAGATGTCTGAAATCTCAAAAAATAAAAATTGCTGAGAAGACAGAGGCTAAGATTAAGGCATCAAAGAGCTATTGAAAATTACAACAATTTGGGTAATCTCAGATCATATGATAATCAAATTAACCCTGTCTCAGGTTTACATTACCTTTTTAAATTTATATATTTATTTATCTATCTATTTAATTTTTATTTTTAAATATGACCACGAGATATACAATTACAAAGATGTTCATGTTCAGGTTTCAGTCATACAGTTTTCCAGCACCCATCCCCCCATCTGTGCCCATTTCCCACCACCAATAACCCCAATTCCTCCCTCCTCCCCCTAACCTTCCTCTATGGCAGTTTCTTTATCTCTTCTCTCTCTGTGTCTCTCTCTTTCTCTCTCTCTCTCTGCTCTCTCTCTCTCTCTCTTCTCTTACACATTGTGCACTGCAATAGAGTTTATACTTTAGAGTTTATCCTGTGTATCTTTTTGTCTATATACAATGCTCATTTCTAGGTTGGTTTTATCATTTTCGATGATTATTAATACACTGTTCCCTTCTCTTTCTTACCTAACCTGTGACTCCCACACACTTGTGGTAGATTCCACCTTTGGCAAGATCTCCTGATTCATGTTTTGCCTGACCTTTTAACAAAATTAAATATTTCTATCTATCCTCTGCCAATAAAAGAAATCTCAAGGGAGAAGAACAGGTAGAGCAGGTAGGGTGCTTGCCTTACACACGGCCTACCATATTCATCTCTCAAAGCCAACCAGGGGTGATTCCTGATCTCAAAGTCAGGAGTAAACCCTAAGCACCAGAAGTTGTGGTCCAAAAAACAAGCAAATGAAAACAAACAAAAAGCTATTCCAGAAGTGAACCCTTTGCATAGTTGAATGTGGCCCCAAAACAAAAACAAACCAAAGCAAAACAAAAAAGAAATGCTAATAATTGCAAAGCCCTTACCTTCTCTGGAAAAATAAAATCAATTTCATACCTTGCATGGGGAGGAGAGAAAAATATGAAAATAGCAATGATCTGGCCTTCAGGGAGTTCACAGCATCTCTCATAAACTTTGTAGTGTTAATAGTGTCTACATCATTTTAGAGAGTTTTGTTGTAATAAATTTTTATTAGTCTCATGGTCATTCCTGGCAGTGCTCAGGGAGTACTGGAGTGCTTCCTGGGGTGGTGTTGGTGCTGGTGATACTATGAGACCATGAAGTACTGGACTCAGACCTAGGACTTCTACATGCAAGGCATGTGTTCCAGCCCTTCTAGCTCTCTCTTTGGCTCAGATATTGCAATATATTTTACTTCATCTCTACTCAATATGTCTTGAAATTAACATCCAATGTCATAAAAACAGCTGAAACAAACTTTGCTGGTGTTTCTCTTATCTATTTACCTACATACTAAATACAAAATTTACATTTTCATGCACACTTAGGAACTGTCCACGAAGAAACAACTTAAGAGCTAGTGATGCCCTTGTGATGGAATCATGTACACACAAGGTCATTAGTAAGGCTACTGCAAATTACAAAACTTCAATTAAAAACAAACTAAAATAACAAAAAGCACAAGTGATGCAGAGCAGAACATCACCTGTTCTCAAACCTCTTCTTTTCACTAGTTCTCAAATCTCCATTTTCATTCATCTGGTCTGTATACGACCATTTTCTCAACAAGTAGCAAAATCTTTGTGTCTTTATAGAGTCTATATTTCCTTCTTCACTTTTATTCCCTAACATCTTGTGTGTTCCAGTATTTTATCACAACTATTTTAGCCATCCCCTAAGTAATTTTCTGTTCTTTTTTTTTTTTGGGTCACACCCAGCAATGCTCAGGGGTTACTCTGGCTCTCCACTCAGGAATTACACCTGGCGGTGCTTGGGGGACCATATGGGATGTCTGGGATCAAACCCTGGTCTGCCGTGGTGCATGGCAAATGTCTTACCCGCTGTGCTATAGCTCCAGCCCCCTAAGTAACTTTCTTTTCTTCATTTCAGCCCTGATACTTATCCACATTCTAAGACAGGGTCTTTATCTACTCAGAAAAGTATCTAATGACTCATTACGATGTTTAAAAGTAAAGTCAATGAAAAAAAAAGTTATGTTTTTAATGATCTTCTCCTTGCTCCATGTATATATTTTGCCATGTATACCAGTCGCTATTTCTTTAGGAAATATGGGCCCTTTACAGTGCTGGATTCACACACCAGGCTCCATTGCCTGGGTTAAACATTGCCTCTATTTTGGAAAACTCAGATCTTAAGGCCTCACTAATCCTTTCAACACTTCTCACTCATGTTGAGCAGACAGAATTATAAACACTTCTTTCCCATACCTTGAGAACATTATTTTATAAGACTTTACAACTCTGCTATTTTTCAAGTTAGACCTCTCACTGCATTGTTCTTGAAAAAAAATAATGGAAGAAATGTACTATGGTACAAAACTGGATCTTTCCACAGGCAGAGAAGCATAATTTCAACATCTGTACTCATGTCTGAAAACGGGTGTCCAGCCCCTTTCTTTTGTCTAACCTCACCATGTTAATTTTATTCTCTCAACTATAAGGCAAACTTCTTCAAATAGGAGAAAATATGGTACATGACATATTATCAGTATACAAAATTAAAAATAAGCAAGATATTTTTCTTCTAATCTTAGCTTAAAAATAAGAAGTAAAACCTCCTGGAAAAGGCTTTTGGTTGGTTTCTTGTGCTCTGCATTCAATTCAGCATTTTTGATCTTGCCCAAGAACACACTGATTGCCCAGGATTCAGTCCAAGAACTGATTCCTCCAGATCTATATATTCCCAGTGTGGCATTCCAAGTTTTGGTAAGTTTTCTGTGCCAATTCCAGGTAGAAAGATCTTATCCCCCATTGGTTATATATGTACTGACCATTTGACTACCTGGGAGCAATAAAATTTGATTCTGTTACCAGAGCCTCAAAACCAACAATTCTGTTGTATGTGTATCCAACTGTCATAAAATCATTAAGTTTTTCCAATAATAAAAATAATATTCCTCCAATAATATCATTTATAAATAGAACAATTGCATGAAAAACCAATTAGAGGTCACATGATCACTTGATCATGTGATAATCCGTTATTTATTGATTTGTTCAAGTGGGCACCAGTAACATTTTCATTTGACCCTATCACATGCCAGTGTAGCCCAATGGCATCTGCTTGCTTCAGGAATACAATGAGCCTCAAGATACTATTCATTCAGTGTCTTGACGAGGAAGTCTGACCATCTTGTAGGTGGGCAGCCACATGATTTTTTGACATCCCGTGGGATCCATTCAGTAATGGCCCTAGTCTAGCGGTCATCTCCAAATCACATTACATTTCCAGCCCATCTGATTTTCAATGCCCTGGCAAACGAAACAGAATCCCTGACTCTGGATTGTCGACATAGGTTGGATCTCCGATTCCTTCTCTCACTTGAGTGAGGTGTGATATTCCAAGCATAGCTCTTTCCACTCCTCCTTGGGAGACCCGAATAGCATTCTCATCCTGCTTTCATAGGGCCCAGGTCTCTGAGGAATATTAATGCAGGGAGAATAGTGGAGTCAAAGAGATGTGCACAGAGCCAAAGGTTCTTTGTCCTTTTAGCTATTTCTTTGATGCTCTTGAAGGCATTCCATACCGCACTCTTCCACCTGTGCAGCTCAGGTTTAAGGTTGTTCATCATGTTGAGTTCTCGACCTAGGTACACATAAAAACTGTATTCAGAGATGTTTGTTCCATTGAGAGTAAACAGGGCCTCTGGAACCAGTTCATTTTCATGAACATTGTTTTGTTGAGATTGTCTTATTGAGATTCAGCTGTAGACCTATCTTTCCACATTCTCGGTCAAAGTTAGCCAACATTTGTGCAACTTCTTTTTCATTCGTAAAGAAGTAAACAGCAGCTGGCCCAGACAAAGTCAAACTCAAACACCTGAAGAATCTGCTATGGGTATTCATCAATACACTATCTCGATTCTTCACATGCTACCTGTCTGAATGCAAGGTGCCCTCCCAATGGAAAACCAGCAGGACAGTTCTACAGTTCGAGAAGGGATACATCCACGACATTGGCAACTATCTCCCCCATCTGCCTATTGTCCATAATCTATAAGCTGTTCACTAGAGTTGTCCTGAACAGGATTGGCAGAACATTAGATGAAGGACAACCATGCGAGCAAGCTGGCTTCCAAAAAGGATTGAGCACAATCGACCATATCCACATGGTAACCAAGCTCACTGAAGTTTGTAGGGAGTTCAAGATGCCACTCTGTCTCATGTACATTGATTTAAAGAAAGCCTTTGATTCTGTTGAGATTGAAGTGATCATTGAAGCCCTAGCCAAACAGGGTGTTCAAACCAAATACATCAAGATCTAAGCTGCATTTAGTTAACCACCAGGATCTCACCATTCTACAAGGAAGTGATCATTGATGTCAAAGGAGGGGATCGGCTTGCCATTACCATTTCCCCACACTTAATAAAACAGGTATCTATTTATATCCTATTAATGAATGCAGTCATTCTATATCTGTTCTTTTCCTTCTGACTAATTTCACTCAGCATGATAGTCTCCATGTCCATCCATTTGCAGGTAAATTTCATAATTTCGTCTTTTCTGACAGCTGCATAGTATTCCATAGTGTAGATGTACCACAGTTTTTTTAGTCAGTCCTCTGTTCTCGGGCATTTAGGTTGTTTCCAGATTCTAGCTATTGTGAATAGCGCAAAGATGAATAAACAAGTACAGATAGTGTTTCTGCTATGTGTTTTTCGGTCTCTCAGGTATATTCCCAGGACTGCTATTGCTGGATCAAATGGGAGCTCAATATCTGCATTCATTAATAGGATATAAATAGATTCCAGTGTTTTACTAAGTGTGGGAAATGGTAAAGGCAGACTAAAACTCACCATTGAATATACACAAAGAGACTTAAGTGATAAACTCTAAATATCTGCAGGGCTAGCCACAATATGTAAAAGAAGAGGGAGTGAGATGCAGAGGCAGAGAGAGACAGAGAGAGAAAGATAGGAATTGGGGGCACCTGCTATAGAGGCAGCCTGGGGGTGGGCAGGAAGGGGTCGGGTACATTGGTGGTGGAAATGGGGCACTGGTAGAGGGATGGGTGCTGGAATACTGTATCACCAAGAACCAATTATGAACACCTTTGTAATTGTATGTCTCATGGTGGTATAATAAAAAATTAACAAAAAAGAGGGGTTCAGCAGGGTGATACCACTTCATAGAAACTCTCCGGCACCACTCTTGAAAACATCATACAACAAATAGAATGGGAAGGAATGGGAGTGAAGATAGACAGTCGGCAACTATACCACCTCCACTTCTCTGATGGCATTGTTCTAATAATTAAAGGTACACAGACAAATAACGTTAGAAGGATGCACATAAAGGCTTTATCCAAATATATGAACCATTTAAGCTAAACGTGTAATTATTCTTTGTTCACTTTTTATTGAAAGCACCTTTGAAGATGCCTAAGGGGCAAGGAACATAAAAGTGGTGTGAATTTTCCAGTGCATTTTTAATTATAGGTAACAATTCTTGTAGTCTTTCTATTTATTAGTGGACAGATTCAGAAAGACAGTGATAAATTTATTCCTCAGAATAAGACAACTAAAATAAATTAAACTTACACCCCTCTGTGTAGCTAGTGAAGGTTCATTCAATATCCGCTGCCTGTGTCACTGCCTTTGAACCACAGAAAAATTTTAAGTTCACCTGATCTCTCTATTATCAGTTGGTCTGTATGGTTTCGCAGATCAACCTCACAATTTTTATGTCTGGAGACATGCTCCCCATACTGTTTTAAAATAAATTCTAACTTCTTTGATTTGGGTCTTCACTCTACCCTAAAGTCAGTAACCAAATATCCTTTACTTCAGTATTTCAGTCTAGATAGTGCTGTTAGGATTGATGCTTCAGAGAGCTAATACCTTCTCGTTGGGAGTGATTGTGTGATACTCATTGTTTCCTTCATTAGAAGGGAGCATTGCTCTCCATTCCTCACATTTTCATATGAGGACATTACTTGTATACTGAGCCATAGTCTTCTTCATTGCTTCAGAGAGGATGATGATTCATTTAACAGTAAAACACTTAATTTGTGGGACTTCATTCTTCATTTGTCTCTCTTTTCTCTCTCTCTCTCTCTGTGTGGAGAGAGAGAAAGAGATTAAGAGATCCACAGTTGCCTTTATTTGGTGGGGGTTGGAACACGTAAATCCCATTTAGTCAAATGGCTAACATTAGGTTAATCTTTTTCTTCTAAAGTGTGCCTCCTCCTTGTAAGAAATTCACTTAATCAACCACACCAAGAGCATTTTAAGGGAGAAATCAAGGAGATTTAATTATTTAGCAACAAAATGGAGTGCAACTAGGCAACCACCTGAAATTGCCCAAGGCAAAGGTATTGAGCACTTTAAATAGAAAGATTCCTGAAAACATAGCACAGTTGTGGGACAAAGAGAGATGAGCAAAAGATTGGGGTTTTTCTGTTGGATGCTTGGTGACAGTACACTGAGGGAAACAGGCAGGAGAGGCAGAACATGGGATTAAAAGGCTGTGGTTTTTGCAAGGAATCATTGTGGTAGATATATTCTGCTTTTATATATATATATAATACATATATTATATATACATATATATGTATATATATATACTAATTGTTTTGGTGGCCCTGTTCCCCTTCCTGCCTAGGTAACAGGTTTGTCTATATCCTTCTACTCTGTGCTAAGCCATAATTAATGATTTACATTTAGTTCATTCATCATTGCCCAGCATCTAGTATGGGTCATTCAGAGGTCCTGCGTCCTAGTTAACTGCTTAGCAACCTGTTTTTGCCCCTAAGTTTTCCACAGCCATCACAGGGTAATGGTTTAGATCAACAATGCATTAGGATAGAACATTTTAAGCAGACAAAAACAATATAAAAATAGCACATAATGATTAAAGACTACAGTTTTGATTTTTCCCATATCCTAAAATATCAAAACTTTTGATATTTGACAAAGGAGAAACAACCTATTGATACAGGAGAAACATTGGTTTTCTTTAGTAGACCCTTTAAGAGCAAATATAGGAACATAGACCAGAAATTCTGAAAAATGCATACAATGTAGAATTTCAATGCCAGAATAAATAGTATGACCTGAAGTACACACTTTAGGTATTAGTGTTAGAACATTTTGAGTTTTTTGTTGTTGCTATTTTGGGGTCATACCCGAGAGTGCTCAGGGATTTACTCCTGCTCTTCACTCAAGAATAATGTCTGGTTGTGCCCAGAGAACCATATGTGGTGCAGGGGTTTGACTCCAGGTCAATCACATACATGCGAGGAAAGAGTCTTACCCAATGTAATGTTATTCTAACCCAAGATCAGCATTGAGTGGTTTTAAGCATTTATGGGAACTGTGGTTTCTCATGAGGCTGATTCTTACAGTTGTGATGATAATTTGTATGCACTAAAGATATGTATTAAAATTGAAGTCTGGTAAGAGCATGTGTTGGCAGAAGGTAGATCTAAGGATATGCGAAGGAAGGTCTCATGGATACTGCCTGTTAACAGATACACAGGGACTTCTGGCAGACTGTCTCCCAATAGAGTTAGTATTTAGAAATCTCTAGTGAGACTGTTAATCAAAGCTGCAGGTACCCAGACAAGGCTATCCTAGGTCATTTCTCTGCATATTTCCCTGTTGGCTATAACTAGCCCAAGATGGAGTCTAATGGACGATGCTTTAAATTAGGCAAAAAACACGTTTTTCTTGTTCTTCTGGCTGGCATGTCCTTGCCATCATGGGCTAGTCTGGAAGGCTGCATTAGCAACTGTAATGCGTTCTTTTGTTCATCTCATCTTACCTAGATAGCACCCCTGCAGGTTTTTGGTTCCTGGCTGTCTCCTTCCTATTATTCCTAAATCCTATTCAATGAATGCAAATTGTCTTTGTAATGTAAACCATGCAAACTTTAAGCTGTATTGCCCTTTGAGACTATGGGATAAGAGAGTTGGGGTCTTGGTGGAGGGCGTCAGTCAGTTCAGTCAGTCAAATGAGTTAGTTCAAGTCAGTGAGCTCACGCCAGTGAGCTCTGGTCAGTTAGCTGCAGTCAATCAGCTTCGGCCAGATAGCCACCAAGATGAGAACTGCTGCCCCTCCGACTGGTGATTATTAAATATATTAATGGAAATACGTCTTGTGCCTAGAGTCTCATCTCTGCTCCTCCGACCTGCTGGGACATTCCTGCTTCAGCATGAATGCCATTGATGGTATTATAACCACGGAGACTATAACCATGGTATAGATTTCCTTTGTATTCTTGAGAACCTGGTTATTAAATGTGCTCTTGTCTATGAGAGATTCTCTCCCTTTCCTTATAGATAAGATTAAGAATTTCAGCTTCTATGTTTCCCATTAACTACCTGCAAATGTCCCATACTCCAGCAGATGTTCTGTAAAATGGAACTTTGTTTTGGGCCAAGTCTATAGAGCATGAGCTCAGCATGGTCCTCCAGCAAAATGAATATGTGTTCTTCCAATTCTTCAAGTGTATTGCTTGTTTTTCTCTGATTCATAGTTAGAATTTTTTACAGCAGTAGCTTCCTTGATATACCCAAAGTCAAATTCACAAAATGAATGACTAGGGCTTTTTTCCACATTGGAGAAGTCTGTGTTCTCTCTTGAACATGTATTCCTCTTTTTTCCCCTCTCCCATCACTCTATCTCTACATATTTTAAAATAAAAACTATTTTGATTCACTAAAAATATTACAAAAGACTAGAATTGTGTTTGCTATGATGCAGTAGTAGTGAAGAGTTGCTAATATCAAATTTTAGTTAGACAGGTAAGTTCTAGCAACTAATGCACAGCCTTGTGACTATACAAAATAGTACTGTTATGTATTTAAAAATTATTTAAGTGAGTAGAGTTCACTTAAAGTCTCAATATTCTTGTCCTTAAAAGTCAAATATACAAGAAATTTTCTTGCAAATGCAAAAATAAGAGAATAATTGAAAAAGTTTGTGTCTACATAAACCAGATAGCTACATACAGAATTAAAGAAGATTTACTCTTATAGAAAAAGCAGTAAGGGAAAGAACAAGCAGTAGAGGAGACCAGCCAATTGAACAATTGAACTAAAAGAGTTATTTACTTAGGAAAAAAAATTGGCTTAATAAAAAACAGAAAAGAGTGAGATGAAGTGGAAAATTAGAACAGAAATGTCTATATTTACAGAAAAATTAGGAAATTGTGTCAGATCCTTGTATCTATCTTGAATTGGTTTAGAGATCAGGCCTTAACGTGAAAAGTTGTAATTCATTTCTTAACCCTATTACATCCAGATATTTGTTATAGCTTTCAAAATACTGTTAGAGATGGAAACATCCTCTAATTTCCCATCAGAATCCTGTGCACTGAATTCAGAGCTTTCCTCATCTTGCCTCTAACCTATCCTCTAAATCACCTGGGCTGGTTTCTCCCTATACTCCTTTATTCAGTAAGATTTCTATAATGAAGACCAGTTGCCACACACTATGATAATACATGAAATACCTAGTTAAAAAGTTACAAGGAGTTACAATGTATATAGATATATCATTTACCCAATCTCAGCCCCACATTGAGCAGCCCATGGAGTTCAAAAGGGCTGTAAATGGCTCGGCTAGCCCCTGGAGAAGTCCATCATAGCTCCAAAAGGTTCACTCACACGTGTAGGGAGGCCACATTGGCAGGACTTGGAGAGGGGATTTGGGCTCCTGCTCCCATTCCTCCACCTCCATGTCAGCTGGTGTGGCTGCGAGCTCCCAGCCACTAGAGCCAGCAACCCTGGAAGAGACCAACAGCTACACTGGCATATGAAAGTCAGAGACAATATTGGAACTTAGGACCACATCCTTCCCTGGATTTTTTCACATTTAGTCACTGGCTAGTTGATTCTTTACAGGGCATAGCTGCTACCAGCTCTCCGTGTGCTCAGCTGATGATGAGGCGCTTGGGAGAGAAGTCAAGTTCTAGCCTTGGTCCGCCATCTCAACAGAGCCTCACAAGAAGCCAGAGGAAGCCCCACACCATGAGGGCCACCATTTTCAACATCCGGACTCCACAGCTCAGAGCGCCACCCAAGAAAAAAGCCAATCTCTCCCGTTGGTTCATCAGTAAATACACGAAATAAGAGCCTACTACTGAGAGCATACTATCTGAATGGCACAGTCTGGCAAGCTACCTGTGTCGTATTTGATATGCCAAAAAACAGTAACAATTATAGACCTCGTTCCCATAACCTGGAGAAATGGTCTGAGGCATTCATATTTCTGGAGCGAGCAGATGTTCTTGGTACACTAGCATACTACAGGATGTATGGAGGTTACTGGTGCCCGCTCAAACAAATTGTTGAACAATGGGAAGGCAAGTGACAAGTGATAGATACATCTTTACTTTGAATCTTGATTCACAAATATTGTAGACCATTTCCAAGGTGGTTTTCAGTTGGAATTTTGATGAGAACATAGAATTAAAGCAAATTATAAATTTCAAAGATGCAAGTGCTTAGGTAATCAGGGTTAGGCTTCATTTTAAAGATAAGTACATGTAAACTTAGTATATGTAAACTTAAAGATAGTATGTTTAAACTTCATTTTATTTTATTTTACTTTATTTAATTTTTTATTATACCACCATGTGATATAAAATTAAAAAGAAGTTCATGATTGAGTTTCAGTCATACATTTTTCCAGCACCCATCTCTCCACCAGTGCCCCATTCCCATCACCAATATACCAAACTTCCCTATCCCCTCCCTCCAGCCTGCCTCTATAGCAGGCACTATTTCTCTCCTCTCTCTTCTCTCTCTCTCTCTCTCTCTCTCTCTCTCTCTCTCTCTCACACACACACACACACACACACACTCACACACACATTGTGGCTTGCCCTACAGACATTTAGGGATTATCATATAAATCCTTTGTGTGCATTGAATGTTCAGTTCAGTTCTAGTGTGGTGCTAACATTTCCCATAATTAGTAGAGCACTAGTATATATTTATACACTAGACAATGGAATGTCTAGTATACCACTAATGAATGTCTACCACTAATGAGTGCAGTCATTCTATATCTGTCTTTACCTTCTGACTAATTTCACTCAGCATGATACTCCCATGTCCATTCATTTGCATGTGAATTTAGTGACTTCATCTTTTCTGACCAGAAAAGAGTTCTGACGAGAGGGAAGTCCGGATGTGGAAAATGGAGGCCTGATGGAGGGTGTGTGTGTGTGTGTGGGGGGGGTGTCATCTGGCTTGTTGTGTGGCTCTGAACGGCTGGGCACCTTGTGAATGGCTGGGCACAGGGAGAACAAGTAGCAGCTTTTCCCTCTCGTCAGAACTTCACCCAGCGATAGTCTATCACAGCCTATCTCATCGAGTTCCACCCTGCATCAGTTTTTTTTTTTTTTTCAATCCGGCCCAGGTATGCTGAACCAGAGACTTACAGACATGGGGCAGAGCTGCTAATTGCTCTCCCTGTGCCCAGAAGCTCACAAGGCACCTGGGAGGGATGGCGGGTTCTAGCCCTGGCCCACTACCCCAGCAGAGCCGCACAACAAGCTAGATGACCACCCCCCACACTCCATCAGGCCGCCATTTTCCACATCCAGACTTCCCTCTCGTCATAACTCCACACAGTGACAGCCTATCAAAGCCCGTCTCATCGAGTTCCACCCTGCAGCAGTTTTTTTTTTTTTCAATACGGTCCAGATATGCTGAACCAGAGACTTACAGACATGGAGCAGAGCTGCTACCAGCTCTCCCTGTGCCCAGCCGCTCACGAGGCGCCCGGGAGGGATGGCGGGTTCTAGCCTTGGCCCGCCAACCCAGCAGAGCCGCACAACAAGCCAGATGACCCCACACACACTCCATAGGGCTGCCATTTTCCACATCCGGACTTCACTCTCATCAGAACTCCACCCAGCGACAGTCTATCACAGCCCGTTTTGCACAGCCGCAAGCAGCTGTGCGGTTCATCTAGAAATGCTATATTTAGAGTTTACTACAAGGGTATGCCACCTGCATGGCAAGCCTGACAGGCTGCCCTGTTTTATTTGATATGCCAAATACCAGTAACAATTATATTAGGTCATTCCCATGACCTAATATAATGGTTTGAGGCTCTTTATGTTCCTGGAGCGAATAGATCCCTTGGGCTCTACTAGCATGAGACAGGACATATGGAGATATTACTGGCGCCCGCTCTAGCAAATAAATAATCAACGGGAGGATAGTGATAGTGATAGTGATCTTTTCTGACAGCTGCATATTATTCCATTGTCAAGATGTAACACAGTTTCTTTAGCTGGTCTTCTATTCTCCAGCATACAGGTTGTTTCCAGATTCAGGCTATTGTGAATAATGTTGCAATGAACATCGAAGTTCAGATAGTGTTTCTTCTGTGTGTTTTTTGGGTCTCCAGCATATATTCCCAGGATTGGTATTGTTGGGTCAAGTGAGAACTCAATATCTAGTTTTTGGAGGAATGTCCATATTGTTTTCCAAAAGGGCTGGATCAGTCAGCACTCCCACCAACAATGGTTGAGAGTCCCTTTCTCCCCGCATTCATGTTAGCACTGGTTGTTCTTCCTGTTTTGGATGTGTGCCAGTCTCTGTGGCGTGAGATGGTACCTCATTGTTTTGATTTGTATCTCCGTGATGATTATTGATGAAGAGCACCTTTTCATCTGCCTTTTGGTCATTTGAATTTCTCCTTTTTGGAAGTTTCTGTTCATTTCTTCTCCCCATATTTGATGGCTGTTTTCTTCTTGTACGAGAGAAGAGAAGACAAGTAGAAGACTTGTCTGTCATCTACAAGCTGTTTACATGAGTCATCCTGAACAGGATTAGCAGAACACTAGATGAAGGACAACCATGCGAGCAAGCAGGCTTCTGGAAAGGATTCAGCACAATCGACCATATCCACACAGTAACCAAGCTCATCGAGGTTTGTAGGGAGTACAAGATGCCGCTCTGTCTCACGTTCATTGATTTACAGAAAGCCTTTGATTCTGTGGAGAATCAAGCTGTCATCGAAGCCCTAGCCAAACAGGGTGTTCAAAGCCAATACATCAAGATCCTTCATGAGCTGTATTACGGATTCACCACCAGGATCTCACCATTCTACAAAGAAGTGATCATTAATGTGAAAAGAGGGGTTCAACAGGGTGATACCATTTCACCAAAACTCTTCAGTGCCACCCTCGAGAACATCATGTGACAATTAGAATGGGAAGGAATGGGAGTGTAGACTGTTGGCAACTACACCACCTCCGCTTCGCTGATGACATCGTTCTAATAACACCAAACATTAGCCAAGCGGCACAAATGCTGGCTGACTTCAACCGAGAATGTGGAAAGATAGGTTTACAGCTGAATCTAAAGAAAACAATGTTCATGAAGAATGAACTAGTTCCAGAGGCCCCATTCACTCTCAATGGAACAAACATCTCTGAATGCAGCAGTTATGTGTACCTAGGTCGAGAAATCAACATGATGAACGACCTAAAACCTGAGCTGCGCAGGAGGAAGAGAGCTGCATGGAATGCCTTCAAAGGCATCGAAGAAATAGCTAAAAAGGACAAAGTATCTCCGGCTCCGGGCACATCTCTTTGACTCCACCGTTCTCCCTGCATTAATATACTCCTCAGAGACCTGGGCCGTGCGAGAGCAGGATGAGAATGCTATTCAGGTATCCCAGAGAGAAATTGAAAGAGCTATGCTTGGAATATCATGCCTCACTCAAGTGAGAGAAGGGATCCGGAGTTCTGACCTCCATCACTATTCCAAAATCAGGGACGGTGTCTCATTTGCCAAGGCATCGAAAATCAGATGGGCTGGACATGTAATGCGATTTAGAGACAACCGCTGGACTAGAGCCATTACGACTGGATCCCATGGGATGTCAAAAGATCACATGGCAGCCCACCTACAAGATGGTCAGACTTCCTTGTTAAGACCCTGAAGGAACGGTTTGAGGCTCTTCATATTCCTGAATAAACCAGATGCCATTGGGCTACATTGGCACGTGATAGGGTCCAATGGAAATGTTACTGGTGCCCTCTCGAGCAAATCGATGAATAACGGGATTCATGTGATCAAGTGAAGTGATCAAATTTTCTTCTTGTAAAGTTCTACCAGTGCCTGATATATCCTGGATATTAACCCCTTGCTCCAGGAAGCTCCCCTTGTTCTTGGAGCAAGCCGATGCCTTGGGCTCTACTAGCATGAGACAGGACATATGGAGATGTTACTGGGGCCCGCTCGAGGAAATCGATGATGAACGGGAAGACAGTGATACAGTGATACAGTGATTAACCCCTTATCAGATGGGAAGTGATTGAATATTCTTTCCCAGTCTGGGGGCTGTCTCTGTATTTTGGTCATTGGTAAACTTCATTTTAAAGATATGTATATGTAAACTTAGGTAAGTACTTAGAGGCTTTGTAGCAAGGTTATTTCAAGCAGAAGAGAAAGACATGGTGGAAAGTCCACCATGAGACTATCTAGGCAGCACATCGATGTATTCCCCGTGAGGATGAGAAATGTGTTCAACATTGTGCAATTAAGACCCAAGAGAATCATCAAGGGTTGTTAAGTCAATATGAATTCAAGAAAAGAAAACTAGAATAAGCTGGGTCAACAAAGGTGCGGAAAACCAGGTGCAAAATAAAGACAAGCTAATAGATTATATAGATCTGGTCCAGAGGAGATCAATACCTGTATTGGTTATAAAGCAACTATTAAAGATCCCAGTATAAATGGGAATGAGAGATGAAGTTGGAAGTTTTAACATGGGCCATACTATACGGCTATTGGGGACTTAAAAGACTGTGCTCTCCATATGAGGACTCAGAAACCATGGAAAGTTTCAGAGGTGGGCAGGAGAGGCTCTTATTTGCATTTTTTAAAATGCTGTGGTGGTCCAAGTAATTCCTGGAACTGTGGGGTTAGAATAACTACATTATTTGGATCTCACACTGAACTACCAGCCTGCTGGGTAGACAATTGCCTTGAAGACCCACTTACCTTCCACCCCTAATTCCTACACACTCACACACACACACACACCATAAAACTCTCACAAAATGAAGTATGGTAAGCAGAGACAAGTATGAGAGAGATCGAGTGGAGACGTAGAGAGCATTGCTATACTTCATCATTCCCTGTATGTGCCTTTCATATCTGTGTCTGCTTCTCTCTCTTTCTCATGATGTACTCATTATCTTCTGCAAAACCATTTTGTGATCTCAACATATCAAAGTTCCACAAGAAGAGTGCCCAAGCAAAACATTGGCCCATCATAAACTAAAGCATTGATTAAATTCATGATATTTTTAAGAGATAATCTCATCCTCCAGGATTAATATGTGTTACTTTTACTTGATCTATGTATACCTAGATTGCTTTTTGTAACACTTTGTCAGTCTTCCAATAGTATGCATGTATTCCGCTTTAAATGTGAGGGCTTTTCTCATTCACAATATTTTAAAAGACATGCCTCATGTCTTCTCCATCTCTGTGTATTCTTCTGACACCTAGGACAATGACTTACAAATAGCAGATGGTTATTTTTTAATTGTTGCCATCTATCACACAGAGATCTTTCATGCATGCTTTGGAAGGAGGTGAGGTTACTCTATGGAGAAATCCAGATGGGGAGTTCAGCAGAGAGCCAGCCCTGTTTTCTGCATAGATCATTTCATTACTCCCTTGCTGGGCTGCCAATATCACCTGATCCACACAGCTAGCTATGCTTTTTACTGATTTCTTCAATTAGTATTTGCCTCTCTGATTAAGAAATATGTGCAACCTTTTAAATATATGACAACCAGACTTAATAAATGCTGTTTGTTTGGTTGATTGATGTGATTAATAAAATCCATTAGGGAAAAAGAGCATATAAATAATTGCTTTGTGAAATGGAAAGTGCTAATTGCTAGAGACAATCAATGGGGATTGCTGTGCTTGGATAGGCAGTACCAAACTATGTAATTGCCTAGCACTCTCCCTTTGTGTTTAGAGGGAGTGACAACCAGTGATTTCTTGTTAGTCCACAGTTTGATGCACCTGCTGCTTTTGAATATGACAATTAAATTGTTTAGTTTACAAGTTTTCATATACTTTAAGAAATTATAACTCTGCTTAGGTTTAAAAAAGAGTGAAAATGATAGTTTGCAAATTATCTTTTTTGGAGTTTACTGTTGGTCAACTGAAATAATTGGGGGTGGGATGGGGACCACCACTGGAGATACACTTCTTGGTTCATAAGAAGTCGTATGGTGGTCCGGGTGATAGGACAGCATTTGCTTTGCATGTGGCTGATCTAGGTTCCATCGCTGGCATCCTATATGGTCCCCTGAACACTGCCAGGAGCAATTCCTGAGTGCAGATCCAGGAGTAACCCCTGAGCATTACTGGGTGAAACCCAAAAAGAAAAAAAAAAGCCATATGGTGTCAAAATTGAATGCAGGGCCTTTGAGCTATCCTTGGACTATAAAATAATCTCTTCAGTACTCTATGTAAAAAAATAATTTCCCTTCATTCTGAACAGGGCAACAATGGGTACTGGTGTCATTTTCTCTCCAATTTGGTATATTAGATACCAAATATTGGTTTCAAATTTCTAACTGAAGTGCCACATATTTCTAGGTTTGTTGATATGTTCTCAATCCTGTGGGTGTCTCCAGGCAACAGAATTTTAGGAGGACTAAACATAGTATGTGGAAAACAGATGGAAATTGAGATGTTGATCAAGTGAACAGTGAAAGTGAATATCAGAACAATGTTAGACTTTACACAGATGCTTGTAACCTAACCCTGCAAATCAGAGAAAAAGTAGGTGAAACATATTGGTATTAGGATCTGCTTAGGATAGATAATGTGGGGACGATGGTCTTACCTTGTGTTGGTGGATAAAATAACATTAATCCCAGCAGACACACACTACATGTGACAGTTTCATTATTCTAGGATCCTGTGATATTAGCTTTTGTGAAAAGGGGGATTTAAGGCTATGATCACAAAGATCATCCTATGTGATGTAAGTGAATTCAAAGTAATATCAAGCATCCTTAACAATCCATAAATGACCCAGAAGAATCAGAGAGCAGGGACTGGAGAGATAGTACAGCAGGTATAGGGCTTGGACAGCATCCCATATGATTCCCAAAGCCCTGCTCTGAGAGAGAAGATGAGAGGGTGGGATTAAGAGTTTAAGGAAGTAGGTGGCTTCTTAGAAGCAGAAAGAGGTAAGAACATGAATTGTACCTGAGGGCCCAGAGGGGAAAAACAATGCAGAATTTTAATTTCAGCCCAAAGGATACTCAATTTGAATTCTGACACCTAATAATGTAAGGGAAGAAATTTTTGTTATTTTGAGATTCAAAGTTTGTGACTATTTATTTATTTATTTATTTATTTATTTATTTATTTTGCTATTTGGGTCACACCCGACTATGGTCAGGGGTTACTCCTGGCTCTGCACTCAGGAATTACTCCTGGGGGACCGTATATGGGATGCTGGGGATGGAACCCAGTCAGGCCATGTGCAAGACAAATGCCCTACCTGCTGTGCTATCGGCTCCAGCCCTGTGAAAATTTATTATAGTCATGGGGATAGATGATAACTTACATTGACTACGTTTTCCTCACTGCTATAGAATTTGTAGGGGCTAGAGTGATAGTTCAGCGGGTAGGGCATTTGCCTTTCATGCCGCCTACCTGATTGGATCTCTGGCATCCCGAGCACCTCTAGGAGTAATTCCTGATTGAAGAGCCAAAAATAACCCCTAAGCATTGCCGGTGTGACCCAAAAAAAAAAAAACTTGTATCCCAAGGCAACCCCAGGGTTAAAATAAACAGCAAATAATGGCCAAAGACAACAGAGCTGGAGAACTGATCTACATAACTGAACTTTCCTGGGGGTGGGGGTGTGAGGAATATTTGTGATATTGGTGGAAAGAAGGGGACATTCTGGTGATGGAATGATGTTGGAACAACATATGAATGAAGCTATCATTAATAGTATTATAAATCAAATTATGATGCCTCAACAAAAATAGGAGAAAAGAAATGAAATATAATAAAAAAGTAAAATAAAATAAGTATCATAAAGATGATTAATAGCAAAAAATAAAATTGTGTTAAAAAACCTGTTCAGATGACTTGAACAGGATTAGCAGAACATTAGATGAAGGACAACCATGAGAGCAAGCTGGCTTCAGAAAAGGATTCAGCACAATCAACCATATCCACACGGTAACCAAGCTCATTGAAGTTTGTAGGGAGTTCAAGATGCTGCTCTGTCTCACGTTCATTGATTTAAAGAAAGCGTTTGATTCTGTGGAGACTGAATCTGTCATCAAAGCTCCAACCAAACAGTGTGTTCAAACTTAATACATCAAGACCCTTCATGAACTGTATCACAGATTCAGCACCAGGATCTCACCATTCTACAAGGAAGTGATCATCGATGTAAGAAGAGGGATTTGGCAGGGGTGATACCATTTCACTAAAGCTCTTCAATGCCACCCTCAAGACCATCATGCAACAATTAGAATGGGAAAGAATGGGAGTGAAGATAGATGATCGGCAACTACACCACCTCTGCTTTGCTGATGATATCGTTCTAATAACAGCAAACATTAGCAAAGAGGCACAAATGCCGGCTGACCTCGACCATGAATGTGGAAAGATAGTTCTACAGCTGAATCTCAACAAAAAATAAATGTTCATGAAAAATGAACTAGATCCAGATGCCCCATTCACTCTCAACGGAACAAACATCTCTGAATGCAGCAGTTATGTGTATCATGTTGATAACTCAACATGATGAATGACCTGGCACCTGAGCTGCGCAGGAGGAAGAGAGAAGCATGGAATGCCTTCAAGAGCATCGAAGAAATAACTAAAAGGACAAAGAATCTCTGACTCTGGGCACATCTCTTCAACTCCACCATTCTCTCTGTGTTAACATATGCTCAGAGACCTGGACCCTATGAAAGCAGGATGAAAATGCTATTTGGGTCTTCAAAGAGGAATACAAAGAGCTATCCTTGGAATATCACATCTCACTCAAGTGAGAGAAGGAATCTGGAGTTTTGACCTCTGTTGACGATTGAGTTAGGGATGCTGTCTCGTTTGCCAAGGATCAAAATTCAGATGGGTTGGACATGTAATACGATTTGGAGAAGACTGCTGGACTACAGCTATTACCAACTGGATCCCACAGGACATCAAATGATCATGTGGCTGCCCACCTACAAGATGATCAGACTTCTTCGTCAACACCCTGAACAAAAGGTTTGAGGCTCTTTATATTCCTGGACCGAGCAGATGCCATTGGGCTACACTGGCATGTGACAGGGACAAATGGATACATTACTGGCACCCACTCAAGCAAATCGAAGAATAACGGAATGTCATGTGATCAAGTGATCAAGTGATATTAAAAACCAATAGTTTATGATAAGCGGGTGTGTCAATACCTACAGTGATTCAAGCTGACACAAAAATATGGGATAAGAGTACTCCCTAATATAGGGATTTTCACAGATCTAATAAATTAATAATATGACCCTTATTAAAGTAATGCCAGTATTTCTCAGTTTTGTGCACTAAGAAGCTAGTCTTAGGCCTGGCACTTTCCCAACATAAGGCAGGACCCAGAAGTGGACTGTTTCCAAGGTAATAAAACTTCCCAAAAACCAAATGTTTACATGCATAAGAGAAGAATTCCGTTTACAGGACAGGATGTACCTAGCCTTCTGAATATTTTGCTGCAGTGACTCAGGATGCTTTTTGTGCTTTATTAACCTCCACCCAGAAAATTTTGTATAAAAGGCCTAAGCTATGCTCAGTAAACAGGATCTGCACTCCAGAACCCCCCCCCCCCCCCCCTCTCTCCATTGGTGTCTTTCTTTCCTTCCTCAGCAGCGGCAAGGCAGAAGATTCTCCCAAGTCCATCCCTCTCCTTTTCGCAGGAATGAAGTCCAGCAAGGTCTAGTTCTCCCTCATTTGTGCTGGGGGCTGCTGGCCAGGGCCCCAGACACTCAGAACCTTCTGGCTAAAAAAAAATTGTGAGTGAGTATCTAGGGCCAAGAGATACTGCAACAAATTTATTTCTCCTAGACTTCCTTGACATTGCCACATGTTTGGGAACCAATGCTCTTCTGATATCTCCTCCACGACATTGATAAGTTCTTGTCCTGAAGTCTGAGGCAGTTTATAATGGCAGACGGTACAAAACAGATTTCAGTGTGCTGAAAATCGCCTTACATCAAGAACAGTGAAATGGAAGTGCAGAAGATATGTACGTCAAGAACAGCAGGCCAAACTACCAACAAATTCTATAATTTCAACAGTCCCAACATAGAAAACATTGTTTTCTGCATATGGCAGTCTTTTATATGCTGAGACAAAGTCATATTCCACTTGAAATTTCTCTTTAGAGCTTCATTGTGTCTAGAAGAGCTATTTAGTTCATCCAAATAATGACCATTAGTGAAATTTGGAGCTAGAAATTGAAGAACGCCTTTATGTCCTTTTTGGAAAGGCCTCCTGCATTCACATAGAGAATTCCTGCTATGGAAACTGGATTAGATATGCTATGTAGGAAACTGGATTATATATGCTATGTAGGACGTACAATAGTTTACAAACTTGGTATAAAGTCCGTTTGATTTCTCAGATAATAAAATTTTATTAGGTTATGTTCGGGAGCATATATACACAGTCTTAGAAAGTGATGTTAATGAATAGGAAAGATGTAGATTGCAGCCTTTACTTAAAATTATGATAAAAACAAGTATTCGCAGTTGGGCATGAAGCTGTTTTGAAATCTGAGTAAAAGTTATACTTTTTCTTTCTCATACGAACATATACAAAGGTATCTGGAGGAAAAGATTTTAAGACAATCATTAATATTTTATTATCATTAATTTACCTATATCATGGATGACTGATCTGGATAACTGTCAGAAACTGATATTGTTAACTGTCAGAAACAATCAAATCAGAGATTTGAGCTGTAACAGAAATTTGGGTCATCCAGTTTTGTGTTGTATCCAAGTTTGTCCATTGGATTTATAAAATTTTATTTGTATAGCACTTGATGTTGTAACCCTTGGGATACAAGTTCTATAGCAGTGAAGAAAAAGATAGTCAGTGTCAGTTATCATCGTTCCCCATGGCAGAAAAATCTCTTATCACTTATCACTTGACATCCCATTATTCATTGATTTGCTCGAGTGGGTGCCAGTAACATTTTCATTTGACCCTATCACATGCCAGTGTAGCCCAATGGCATCTGGTTGCTTCAGGGATACTAAAAGCCTCAAACTGTTCATTCAGGGTCTTGATGAACAAGTCTGACCATCTTGTAGGTGGGCGGTCATGTGATCTTTTGACATCCTGTGGGATCTAGTTGGTAATGGCTCTAGTCCAGCAGACATCTCCAAATTGCATTACATGTCCAGTCCATCTGATTTTCCATGCCTTGACAAACGAGACAGCATCCCTGACTCTGAAACAGCAATGGAGTTCAGAGCTCCGGATTCCTTCTTTCACTTGAGTGATGTGTGATATTCCAAGCACAGCTCTATCAATTCCTCTTTGGGAGACCCGGATAGCATTCTCGTCTTCATTCTGTAGGGCCCAGGTCTCTGAGGAGTATGTTAATGCAGGGAGAATGGTGGAGTCGAAGAGATGTGCCCAGAGCCAAGCGGCGCAAGTGCTGGCTGACTTTGACCGAGAATGTGGAAAGACAGGTCTACAGCTGAATCTCAAAACAATGTTCATGGATAATGAAGTAGTTCCAGAGGCCCTATTCACTCTCAACGGAACAAACATCTCTGAATGCAGCAGTTATGTGTACCTAGGTCGAGAAGTCAACATGATGAACGACCTAAAACCTGAGCTGTGCTGGAGGAAGAGAGTGGCATGAAATGCCTTCAAGAGCATTTTAGAAATAGCTAAAAAGGACAAAGAACCTCCGTCTCCAAACCTCCAGCAGAAAAATACACTAGCAAAAATGCTTGTTTAAAATGACTGTTCCTATGGTCTAGTGCTTTCCCCTCCAACTTGTTTGGCACTAGAGTTTATGAAGAATCATATACTGGGATGCCCTATCTCTTCTTTAAAAACATAAAGTGTTGGGATAGAGTCATAGTACAGTGGATAGGGTGTTTGCCTTGCATGCGGCCAACATGGGTTCAATTCCTAGCATTCCATATAGTCCTTCAAGCACTGCCAGTAATAATTACTGAGTGTAGAGCCAGGACTAACCACTCAGCTTTGCCAGGTGTCACCCAAAAAGCAATAAATAAATAAATGAATAAATAAATGTTAAATAAAACATAAATGTACCAAGAGAACTATGTACCTAAAGTAAATAGTAAAGGAGAAAAATATACAATTCTTGTTATTAGCTATCATCGATAATATTTATATGATTGAATTAATATAGCACTTGATATGAAATTCAATTCAATGTTGAAAACTAAACCTCTGGATCTTACCATTTGGGGGCCTATGATATGGAAATAAGGCAATAAAATTTAGTCTGATAGAGTATCATTGAGCCCTGAAGAGAAGTTGACTTCTAGTTCATTTGAAATTTAATATATGAAATAAACTATAAGTAAACAGCTACCAGGAAGAATAAAGTCATGAAATTTGCTTATACATGGATGGACATGGAGAGTATCATGTAAGTGAAATGAGTCAGAAGGAGAGAGACAGATACAAAATAATCACAATCATTTGTGGGATATAAAGAACACAGTATGAGACTATTACCCAAGGACAGTAGAAATGAGGGCCAAGAGAACTGGCTCATGTTTGGAAGCTTGTCACAACTGTTGGAAAAGAGGAGAGGGTAGTAGAATAGAGAAGAGACCACCATGACAATGACAATTGGAAATGACCACTATGGGCAAGAACTGAGTGATGAAAGTGGTTAAGGGATATACATGATAACCACTCAGTACATTTATTGCAGATATAATGCCAAAGGAAGAGAGACAGAGAGAGAGAGAAGAAAAGAGTCTGCTCTAGAGGCAGATTGGGCTTGGGGGATGAAAGGAGGTAAATTGGGAAATGTACACTGGTGAAGGGGAGGCTGTTGGAACATTGTATGACCGAAATATAATCATGATCAACTTTATAAGTATTTATCTCAGTGATTTAATAAAAAAAGAAGAAAACGATAACTAGAAAAAAAATTTAAATTGTGTATTTTAACATGTTAAATCCATTATAATATAAATTTTATTTAGAAAATAAATTAAATCCATATTTCCTACTTTTTAATACAAAATGTTTGTTTATGAGTCATTCTGTGGTGCTACCAGCTCATTTTGCATGAGTATGGAATAGTCTAATGGCTACAAGAAGCAAATTCCAACATTATAGCTTAAATGTTTTCACATTGAAGTGATTTAATGTTAGTTCCTGCCTTCCGGATGAGACCCTGGCCATAACTGGATGGAAGTGTGATCAGAAAGTTATTTTCCTGCTCAGAAACCACTCCAATAAAATTTTTACTTTTAGAAGAGGGAAAACAAAGTTTAGCATACAGCTAGCTACAATATGTATTGCCAGTAATTTATTGGAATTTAATTTTTTTTGCCTGAGAATTTCTCTCCAAAGTGTCTAAAACCTATTGCTAAGTTTACTATTTCATTTTGATTCTTAGTGCCATCCTTACTTACTTTCTTTAATTTACTATTTGCTTAAATTAGTCTTTTTTGGAAGCATCTGTTCTGAATTTTCCCCTTAGGTATAAACATAAAATCCAACACTTAACTCTGCAAATTTCAGGTAAAAATAGTAATAGGTTTAGAAACAAGAGTCACTTCCTTGTATTTTCTTCTTCCCTGGTAAGTCAGGGTTCCAATGAAGTATCTGGACCATCATTGCAGTGAGAGAGAGGAGAATAATGAGAGAAATCAGAAAAAATAATCCAGTTCTATGGCCTTTATACCACACCCCATTTTCACTAAGGTATACTGTGATTGATAACAGTATTAATGATAGCTTCATGCATATCTCATCCCAACACCACAACCACCACCAAAGTACCCTTTTCTTGTCACCAAACCACTCCCCACTCTGTAAACTCAGTTCTTTCTGTGTTTTTTTTTTGGTCTATTTTGGGCTCAGGGTTTACTCCTGACTCAGTGGTCCCAGGGTTCACTTGTGGTGGAGCTCTGAAGACCAGATGTGCTGTTTCTGATTAAATTGGGTTGGCTATATGCAAGGCAAGCACTTTTCTTGCTGGCCCTTAAATTCAGTTCTGGGAACCAACTCTCCAGTTCTGCTGCCTCTGTGGTGGTCTTTTGTTATAACAGTTGAACATTAAGTACAAATCCAAAATGCAGATTCCAATAAATTCATAATTCTAGGACGTGATACTACCTTACACTTACGATGCAAAGGGTTTGTGGGAGTGAATAACAGTCTTTTAAGTTTGCTGACATGTGGACTAGATGTCCTAGGAGTAAGACTCCTGATTAGCACAGGATTCAGAGCCATGTTTCCATCCTGCTGCATAGGGGAGAACTCCCACTAACACCTGGGTGATTTTAGCACAAGGACTCGAATTACTGAGTGTTCAAAATATTGTGGAAAAATGCTTAGATTCTAAGGAAAAACAAGATGTGTCGAATGTATAAAATATTGACCAAATTTAGTGGGAGAAAAAGGTATCTCTTTTCAGATTAGGCTACTTTAGTCTTCTTATAATCGTTCAATATAGATACATTGCCAGTTTAGAAAAATGTCAGCTTCTGTATCTTCCTTTATAGAGAAAGACTAACTTGCCTATCTCTGATCTAATGCTGAGGGTCTCAGTTAACCTAGACTTAAAGTGAAATTATGTATGTGACAATGTGAAATGATGTAATGTGAAATCATGCATAATACCATGAGAGCCATATAATATAATCAAAATTAATTTTGGCTCTCCATTTTTTACAAATATATATATAATTTATATATACAAATATGTGTGTATACACACATATCACTTGTATAACTTGTCTTCCTGTTGTTCATTGAAATGCTCTAGTGGTACCAGTAACATCCCCATATGTACCTATCACCTGTTTGTGTAGCCCAAGGGCATCTGCTCACACCAGGAACACGAAGAGCCTCAAACCATTTGTTCAGATCATGGGACTGAGGTCTATGATTGTTACTGGATTTTGGCATATCAAATACGACACAGGTTGCTTGCCAGGCTCTGCCATGCAGGTGGCATACTCTTGGTAGTAGGCTCTCAGTTCATGCATTTACTGATGAACCACAATGGGGAGAAATCAGCTTTTCTCTTGGGTGGATCTCTGACAAGCTATGGAATCCAGATGTTGAGAATGACTCCGCTCATGGTGTGGGGGTTCCTCTGGCTTCTTGCGAGACTCTATTGGGATGGCAGGTCAGGGCTAGAACACGCCATCCCTCCCAGGCACCTCATGATTAGCTGAGCATAGGCATAGCAGCTCTGCCATATGTATCTGTATATTATATAATACATAATATATAACATGTTTATAGATAAAACAGTATATATTTATAGATAGAACATTATATATAGAACATATTTTATATATCATATATCTTGTCATGTCATGTGATATCATATCATATCACATCACAATACATCACAACACATCCTATCCTATCCTATCCTAGCCTACCCTATCCTATCCTATCCTATCCTATCCTATCCTATCCTATCCTATATTGATGAACATCAACGGGAGAGATCGGCTTTTCCCTTGGGTGGAGCTCCGAGAAGCTGTGAAGTCCAGATGTTGAGAATAACTGACCTCATGATGTGGGAATTCCTCTGGCTTCTTACTAGGCTGACTGGGACAACAGGCCATGACTAGGACCTGCCTAGAACTATACAGTGTATAAAAGTGAAAGATCCTGGGAAGGACCTGAGGACCTGATCCTAACTGCCAATATTATCTAAGACTGTTGCACAGCTGCTTTGCGGCCACATGCTGGCACAGCTGTGGGTCAGGAGTGTCTCTCTTCTGGGGATGTTGGCTGTGGTGGTTGGGAGCCACACCCACCGACATGGAGGTGGAGGAATGGGAGGAGGAGCCCAAATCCCTGCTCCGAGTTTCCCACATATAAGCATATATGATCAGTAATTAGCACTCATATAAAAGACAGGGGTAATGCCTTCAAGAAAAATTTCTTAATTACTGGCCCCCTGTGATGAACCCAGAGCCACGGCAGAGCCTGGCAAGCTACCCGTGGTTTATTCAATGTGCCTAAAACAGTAGCAATAATGGACTTCATTCCCAATGAATGGAGACGTTACTGGTGCCCACTTGAGCAAATCGATGAACAATTGGAAGACAAGTGACAAGTGACAAGTGCTGCTATAATATAACAGAATAGTCTAGAATCCCCGACTCCATGTCTTAAATGATAAACACTTGTTTCTCAGTTTTAGGAGCTAGGATTTCTATCAGAGTTAAGTTCTGAGTGAGGATTGTCCACCTGGTTATGTGTTCACTAACCACATTTGATGGATTTCCAGAAATTGATCTTATGTCTTCTCTTTTTAAAATTGCATTTTTGCCATCAGAGGGACACTGGCCTTATAGCCTCATGTAATTCTAATCACCTCCTTGAAAAGCTCATACTTACAAATACTGGGGACTCGGGTTTTAAGACATGAATTGTGGGGCAGTTGGCAGAAGCACAAGCATTCAGTTGGCAGCACCTAAGATCATTAAAGAAGTGCTCCTGACAGCTCATGTGTGCTAGGAAAGTCCACATGCTAGTCTTCCAAGAGTCCTAGAAGTCTCCCATGTGCTGTTCTCTCCACTGTTCCTCACAGCTCCTTCCAACCCCTCTGAGAAATTTCTCTTTCTCAAGAAAATATCTCAATTTTAGCTTATTTGACAAAGCAGTTAAGGTGATAAAAAAAGCAGAGGGCACTTTTGCCTCCATCAAATTATCACTTGATCACTTGAATCCTGTTATTCATTGATTTGCTCGAGCGGGTGCCAGTAACATTTCCATTGGACCCTATCACATGCCAATGTAGCCCAATGGCATCTGGTTGATTCAGGAATATGAAGAGCCTCAAACAGTTCCTTCAGGGTTTTTGCAAGGAAGTCTGACCATCTTGTAGGTGGGCGGCCACGTGATCTTTTGACATCCCGTGGGATCCAGTCAGTAATGGCTCTAGTCCAGCGTTTGTCTCCAAATCGTATTACATGTCCAGCCCATCTGATTTTTTGATGCCTTGGCAAATGAGACAGTGTCCCTGATTCTGGAATAGCGATGGAGGTCAGAACTCAGGATTCCTTTTCTCACTTGAGTGAGGCGTGATATTCCAAGCATAGCTCTTTCGATTCCTCTCTGGGAGACCCGAATAGCATTTTCATCCTGCTTTCGTAGGGCCCAGGTCTCTGAGGCGTATATTAATGCAGAGAGAATGGTGGAGTCATTCTCCCATCAAATTATACTGGTCACATATGTGTCCACATATGGCCTCAAGAAACTGCAGCATATTTAAAATTAATTTAAGAAACCCATAGCATAAAAGCATAATCCATTTATTTTAGTTAGAAGATTAACTTTTTTAAACCATGTGAATTATTTTTAAATGTTGATTGTAGAACTGGAGTTATCAACTTTGACTTTTGGGATGGAGAGGGAAATGTGATGTTATTGGGTACAGCTATTAATATGGACTTAAGGGGCTGGAGCAATAGCACAGTAGGTAGGGAATTTGCCTTGCACAGAGCCGGTCCAGCTTTGATCCCAGGCATCACATATGGTCACTCAAGCACTACCAGGAATAATTTTTGAGTGCAGAACCAGGAGTAACCCCTGAAAATCGGTGGGTGTGACCCCAAAAAGCAAAAAAAAAATATGTACTTGAATTAAAATTTTACTCTTCATTAGGTCTGTGTGCTAGGTTTATGAACTTGGGTAATTACTATCTCTGCTTCTCAGTTACTTTTTTAAAAATAAAATAGGTATTTACCACTTTGAAGGCATTCCAGTGGTACATACTTATAAAAAAGTAACTGAGAAGCAGAGATAGTAATTACCCAAGTTCATAAACCCAGCACATAGAATGCCTTCAAAAGCATCAAAGACATAGCAAAAAGACAAAGAACCTCCGGCTCCGGGCACATCTCTTAGAGTCCACCATTCTCCCTGCATTAACATATGCCTCAAAGACCTAGGCCCTACGAAAGCAGGATGAGAATGCTATTCGGGTCTCCCAAAGAGGAATTGAAAGAGCTATGCTTGGAATATCCGATTATATTATATTATGTTATATTATTATATTATATTATATTCCGATATTCCAAGCATAGCTTAATCCGGCCCAGCAGAGCCTCACAATAAGCCAGACGACCCCCACTCCATGAGGACCTCCATTTTCCACATCCAGACTTCCTCCTTGTCAGAACTCCACCCAGCAGACCAGCCTATCACAGCCCGGCTCACAGGCTGCTTGCGGTCGTGTGGTTCATCAATAAATGCTGGATTTTGAGATGACTACAAGAGTATGCTACCCGCACGGCAGAGCCTGGCAAGCTACCCGTGTCGTACTTGATATGCCAAATACCAGTAACAATTATAGACCTCATTCCCATGACCTGATGGAATGGTTTGAGGCTCTTTATGTTCCTGGAGCAAGCAGGTTCCCTTGGGCTCTACTTGCATGAGACAGGTCATATGGGGATGTTACTGGTGCCCGCTCGAGCAAATCGATGATGAACGGGAAGACAGTGATACAGTGATACAGTGATGCTTGGAATATCACGCCTCACTCAAGTGAAAGAAAAATCCAGAGTTCCGACCTCTATCGCTGTTCCAGAGTCAGGGGCGCTGTCTCGTTTGCCAAGGCATCAAAAATCAGATGGGCCAGACATGTAATGCGATTTGGAGATGTCTGCTGGACTAGAGCCATTACCAACTGGATCCCATGGGATGTCAAAAGATCACATGGTTGCCCAACTACATGATAATAAGACTTCTTTGTCAAGGCCCTAAACGAACTGTTTGAGGCTCTTCGTATTCCTGAAGCAACCAGATGCCATTGAGCTACACTGGCACATGATAGGGTCAAATGGAAATGTTAGTGGTGCCTGCTAGAGAAAATAGATGAATAACAGGATGTCAAGTGATCAAGTGAGTGATTTACCACTTTATTGTGAGGATTCAATGGAGTAAACATTATTATTTATTATTAATTAATATTATTATTTATAATTCTATTATTTTTCCTCCTTTTTAATATTATAGTCATTATTATTATTTTATAGTTTCTACAAGGGAGTGTGAAAGTTACAATGAAGTCCCCAGGCAACCAATAGTAGTTTCAGATAAAATAAGGGGAAAATGAAATTTGGAGTATAAATTCTCAACTTGGGCATTATCAAAAGAAGTATGAGTGTATCAGTCTAATTTCAGGTCACAAAGTCAATTGAAAAAGAATGAAAAGGATGTAAGCATTTGAAAAATGTGAATCACAGAAAAGAATAACAAAGACAGATCATACTAAGACATCTAAATCTAAGAATCAGGTGTATAGGATTTCCAACTATTAGTAGTAAATATGGTCTCTAAAAAGTCAGCCTTGGGTAACAATAATAATGATAGGAATGAAGAAGCTACTAATGCTTGGATTATAGCTTAATCTTTGCAGACCATAGAGGCAATCTAATTTCCCCTGAAAAGAAATCCAAGAACCCAACTCTTCCATTGTGTTCATTATGTCCAGCTGTCTTCCTCTTCCCTCTTCTCCTTCCCTTTTTTAATTGCTTCTCTCTCATCTTCCTCGTCACTGACAACTGCTAAGAGCCTGTCTATAAAATAGGACCAAGAGACCAAGCTCTAAATTACTGTGAAATTAAATAAGACAGTCACTAGTAACCATGTGGCAAAATATTTGGTACATGATAAATGATGCCTAAATGGCATAATATATATATATTATAATATATCTCTATTCTATATTCTATGTTCTATATTCTATGCTCTATATTCTATGTTCTATATTCTATATTCTATATTCTACATTCTACATTCTATATTCTATATTATTATTTGCTATATATTATATATTATACCTCATTCCCATCACTTGATGGAATTGTTTGAAGCTCTTTATGTTACTGGAACAGTCAGATGCCCTTGGGCTATCTCCCATGTGACAGGATATATTGAAATGTTACTAGTGCCCGCTCGAGCAAATCGATGATCTACGGGAAGACAGTTAAACAGTGATATTATATAGTATATATTTATTATATAGCATATATTTATTATATAGTATATATTTATTATCTAGTATCTAGCATCTAGTATCTAGTATCTAGCATCTAGTGACTAGCATCTAGTATCTAGCATCTAGTATCTAGTATCTAGTTTATAGTTTAGTTTATAGTTTAACTATAAACTATATAGTATATAGCATATAGTATATAGTATATAGTATAATATTATAGATAAATAATAATGATGATTGTCAAAGAAAAAATGTACCAGGAGTCAGAAGAAAGGCTATTAGTCATGACTTACTGCAATAGAGGAGGAATATAAAACTCAATTAAATCTAAAATCCAGGCTAGTTGTGCAGTCTGAAGTAAAGTTAAAAGAAAAGAACTGGAAAACTTTTTTTTTTTGCAGGTGGTGTTCAATGTATGAGGCATGCATATTTGAAAATTGATCCATACTTATCTTCTCTTTCCATAGAGACCCGGAGATCAGGAAATATTATTTGATGAAAATATTGGAAAGGAATGACCCCCCAAGATTTTAAGACATCCTGGATTGTATAAATCGGGCAAGAGGCTAGGCAATTTATGTTTCCAAGGGGCAGAGAAAGAATCTAATCATTTCCTAAAGTAAATGTCTTAATAAAAAGAAAGTCAGGGAATTAGAGTCAGGAAGAAGCATGTTTAATGTTTAATCAAGGTGAGAGACCATCTTGGTCATAATCTTTAGGTAGCAATGACTAAAATAACAGCAGACTCACATGAACTGCTGAGACGGTGAATTAAGAGTAGGGTGACATTCATTTTCTTTGAGATAAATATACATATAATTTGAGCACAATGACACAGAAGCCTAAATGACTTACTGTGACCTTTTCGGAATGTCAATTACAAACGTTGAAAACACATTTGATCGATTAGATTTCTACATGTTTTTATTGTTTAAATAAGGGCTATTCCAGTAGGGCAGGGCGGTAACAGGGTAAGGGGTGGGTTTGTAGTATCATCGATCTAATTAATGGCCTCTACCAATACCGCTTTTACTTATCTTCCCTCACTAGTGTTCTATACTTTTTGCATTTCTCAGTTTGAAAGTATAATATCAAAGTCAGCCAATGGGTATACAGGGTAATGTACTCATATGCATACATTGTGCAAGAGAGGGTGCATACATAAGTCTTCAATACCTCTTATTTGGATTACAATACCTGTACATTCAAAGAAAAATAACTCCCCTTGGTTCATCTCTAAGTTAATGTATGAATGCATTTATTAGGATAACTTCAATATTAACACTGCTTTATATAACCTCAGGAACCCTGATAGAATAGCAGAATAACTAATTGTTTAAAAAGAGTTGACAAGATTTAGGTTTGAAATTATTTCCTCTTTATGCTCTGTAAAATTTCCTTTGTTGAATGTGTTGAAGCTTAAGTTAATTCTAATTGTGGGTAAGAAAGGCCACTCATTTTCAGCAATGAGACTAAGAGGAATATGGATATGAACTGAATGTGCTGGAAATATCAGATAGAGAAATGCAAATGCCCTGCAATTAGGTATTTAAGTCAAAGAAAAATATGCAAATGACCTGGTTTTCACACTAGAAACTTTTATTAAAATTCTGCTTTTGAATTAAGGAATCTGTTAAGACTTTCAAGCTTAAGATCTGAATGATTTTTTTTCTATAGTTATAATGTGATCATTTTTATTTAAATATACCAAACAATACAAGAGTAGGCCAAGATTTCAAATTAATAGAGACTTTCTGAATTTATAAACAATTTTATTCTGTATTTATAGACAATTTCAAAAACATTCATTCTAGGTGTGGGGACTTGGACACATTTTTCTGCTTTACCACCAGTAAAGAATCCATGGTGCCATCCTATGCTTGCTGTCATGTAGACCTTTCCCAGGACAATGAGTGCTGCTTGTGTTAAATGTGGAAATAATTTCTAAATTTCTGAGCAATGTAAAGAGTTTGTGATGTGAAATAAATTAAAATTTAATAGTTTTACCCAAATGGGATTTACAAATATGTCCTTGGTAAAAACTGTTTGTTTCTTTAGTTTTGTTTTGGGGCCACACCTGGTTCTTCTGGGATCACTGCTGGATCCGAAATCAGTATTTGGGGAACTATCCTTTACTTATTCCTTATCTTTGGTTGCTGTTTTGGCTTTTGCCTCACACTTACTGCTTACCTTTTGTTGCTGCTGTTGTTGTTTTTTCTTTTGCATCACACCTGATGATGCTCAGGAGTTATTCCTGGCTCTGCACTTAGGAATTACTCCTGGCAGTGCTTCAGGGACCGTGTGGGATGCCAAGGACCGAACCAATGTCAGCTGCATGAAAAGCAAACACCTTCGCCACTGTGTTATTATTCCAGCTTCCCTTCTTCCTCCTCATCTATGATCATTTTCTCTTCCTCACCATATACTTCTAATGGGAAATCAATCCTCTTTCATTGATTTACACAAGAAATAACAAGGACAAAGAAAATGCACCAAAAAAGTCATTGTTTAGGAGATATATAAAAATGTTTGAAGTCCCTGAGTTCAAGTAGTACAGTAAACATTTTTATTCAGTTCTCAGAATACCGGATGTCTTGTGCCACTGTGCTCTATCTATACCCTAGCATCTCACCATTCTTCTCTTGATCCTCCCTTACTTTTATCTCTTTTTTTTAATCAGAAGCCTCTAACAATTTCTAGAAACAAATATGAGACTCTTCACTCATGAAAAGAAATTAAAATTTCCTTTTATTACTGAGATTCCAATTGAAACACACTCCTTTAACGTCTCACATTGAATCCTGGTAGAATATCCTGATGTTTATGAATCAGCACTCAATGTTTTCCAAAAGGTGCATCATTTCCAGTTTCTACAATTGAAAAATATTTCACCTTGAGACACTCAGAAAGGGTGAGAGTAATAAAGACAATCATTGAAAAATGTTAATAAACTAACTTCATTTTCTTATGACGAAAGCCACAGTATTATTTTACATAGGTTTAGATTAATCCAGCACCCAGAGGTCTCTTAGTACCCAAGATGAGATTATTCTTAGGGTGAATGTCATTGTTAAAATTCTAGACTTTAGGGCCGGAGTGATAGTCCAGCGGGTAGGGCATTTGCCTTGCATGCAGCCAACCCAGGTTCGATCCCCAGCATCCCATATGGTCCCCTGAGCACAACCAGGAGTAATTTCTGAGTGCAGACCCAGGAGCAACCCCTGAGCATTGCCAGGTGTGACTCCAAAAAAAAAATTCTAGACTGTATATAGCACTTTCTGGTATTTCTGGAGACACTAGCTAAGATAAAAATCTCTCTTTTTAAAGTATTTTAATATACCACCGTGATATATACAATTACAAAGATATACAATTACAAAGTTCATATTTGGGTTTTGGTCATACAGTGTTCCAGCACCCATCCCTCCACCAGTGCCCATCTCCAACCACCAACTACTCGGTTCCCTCCTCCCTTCCCCAGCCCACCTCATGGCAGGTTCTTTATTTCTTTCCCTTTCTCTCTCTCTTTTCCTTCCCCTCCAGACTATGGATTACAGAACATACATTAAAGGGTTGTCATGTGTATCTTTTTACCTGTATTTAATGCCCAGTTCTAGGTTGATATTAGTACTTTCAACAATTGTTGGCACACTGTTCCATTTTCTGTCTTACCTAGCTTCTGACTCCCACACGTTTGTGATAATTTCCACCTTTGACAAGACCTCCCTGATATATGTTTCACTTGACCTTGGATATTGGTATCATACTATGTACATATATATTTATGTCGTGCAAATAAATGCAGTTATTCTTTATCTATCTCTCTCCTTCTGGCTAATTTCACTCAACATAATCTTCTCCATGTCCATCCATTTATAGGCAAATTTTATAACTTCATTTTTCCTAAAAGCTGCATAGTATTCCATTATGTAAATGGACCAAAGCTTCTTTATCCAGTCATCGATTCTCAGGCACTCTGGTTGTTTCCAGATTCTGGCTATTGTGAATAATGCTGCTATGAACATAAAAGTAGGGATGGTATTTCTGCTGCATATTTTTGGCTTCCCAGAGTAGAGTCCCAGGAGTGGTATGACTGGGTCAAATGGGAGTTCAATTTCTAGTCTTTGGAAAATGTCCATATTGTTTTCCAGAAAGACTGAGCCAGCCTGCATTTCCACCAACAATGGATGAGTGTCCCCTTTTCCCCCACATCCACGCCAGCACTTGTTCTTGCTCTTTTGAATAAGTGCAAGTCTCTGTGGTGTAAAATGATATCTCATTGTTGTTTTGATTTGCATCTCTCTGATAATTTGTGATGATGAGTATTTTTTTCATGTGTTTAGGCCATTCGAATTTCTTCCTTGTCGAAATTTCTGTTCATTTCTTCTCCCCCATTTTTTAATGGGATTGGCTGTTTTCTTCTTGTAAAGTTCTACCAGTGCCTGATATATCCTGGATAGTAACCCCTTATCAGATGGGTATTGGGTGAATATTCTTTCCCATTCTGTGGAATGTCTTTGTATCTTGGTCACTGTTTCTTTTGAGGTGCAGAAGCTTTTTTAGTTTCATGTAGTCCCATCTTTTCTTCTAATTGCTTTGTTAGTGATGTTTCACCTTTGAAGATGCCTTTAGCTTCAATGTCATAGAGGGTTTTTCTTATATTTTCTTCAATGTACTTTATGGAGTCAAGTCTGATATTGAGATCTTTAATCCATTTTTAATTAAACATTTTATTATACCACCGTGAGATAAACAATTACAACATTATTCATGTTTGGAGGTTTCGGTCACATAGTAGCACCCGCTCTCCACCAGTGCCCATTTCCCACCATCAATGTCCCCAATTCCCACCCCCTCCCATAGCCTGCCTAAATGGCAGGTTCTTTATCTCTTATCTTTCTCCCTCTCTCTCCCTTCCTTCTCCTACACATTGTGGGTTGCACTACATACACTTAGAAGCCATCATGTTCATTTTTTTTTGCCTGTCTTTAATGCTCAGTTCTATGTCAGTATCAGCCCTTTCGTCATTTATTCACACATGTTCCCTTCTCTGTCTTACCTAACCTCTGACTCCCTCAAGTTTGCTGTAATTTCCACTTTTGGTAAGCCTACCTGATATATTTATGTCATGCAAATAAATGCAGTCATTCTATGTCTCTCTCTTTCCTTCTGACTAATTTCACTCAACGTGATCCTTTCCATGTCCATCCATTTATAGGCAAATTTCATAACTTCATTTTTCCTAACAGCTGCATAGTATCCCATTGTGTAGATGTACCACAGTGTTTAATCCATTTTGATCTGATTTTTGTGCATGGTGTTAGACACAGGTCCAAATTCATTTTTACATGTCACTGCCCAGTTTTCCCAACACCACTTGTTGAAGAGGCTTTCCCTTACTCCATTTTGGACTCTTTGCACCTTAAAATAATAATCTCTTAAGAACAATGAGATGATTCTTCTTTTGTTCTTTTCGGAGTTTTACTCCCAGTGCTGCTCAGTGAATACTCCTGACTCTGCACTCAAAGATCTCACCTGGATGGCTCAAAGGACCAGATAAGGTTCCAGGGGAAGAACCTGGGTCAGCTTAGTGCAAGGCAAATGCCCTATCTCTCTTACTATCACTCAGACCCAGATTTTTACAATATCTACAATACCCATAAAAACAGGACACTTCTCTGCCCTGTTTCCTCTTCGTTTACAGTGCCAAATTCAATACCCAGCACAGCTACAAATTCAATACAATGTCCAATGCTTGTAAAATGAAATAAATACAGTAAGAAGTAAAATAAAGAAGCAGTTTATATAGTTTAAGCCGTAGTCATAATGTCAGAATTGTCTTTGAGGAATCTTATCCTCAACCCTTTGCTGATGTTTCTGACCATTTATTTTGAAATTATTTCAGCTTTTTGCCTTTCTCTATTCTCTTTCTTATTCTCCACAACCCCAGCCTCTGTGTGTGTGAGTGTGTGTGTGTGAGTGTGTGTGAAGTAAATATTAGAGTGTAGGTTCAATTTCCTAGAATAAGAGAAGAAACTCCTTTATTAATCATTTAAGGGTCTCTGTTGAACATATGTGCCACTGTTCTGTTCCATAACAGTAGACATCAATGCAGACATTAGATCTGATGAAGCTGGGAGGAACAACAGCAGGCATGAAGGGCCACAAACTGGTCTTCAGGTCTTGCTTACTCTACCTCTCTTCTTTGAAAGCTATTAACTGCAGAGTCAGCATGTAAGCATGCAAATTATAATAGGCTTACATTAAAACAATAGATAAAATATTGCTTTTTCATAGATTCTTAATAAAAACAACTCAAGGCTACTTAAAGAGTCAGCATTTGCAGATCAAAGGAACCAGAGCCCATAAAACAAGAACACCTAACAGATCATACTTCTAATCTTTAGGGGGAAAGTCTATATACATGTCCAATATAATTCTCAAAAACGAAGCTATTATACAAAGCAAACATGAATTTGAAGTAGATATTAGATAGTTTTTTTTTAAGATAGGGATCTTCACAAATTGTGTTTTGTGATAGTTTTCTTAGTCCAACAACTCTATTGATGATCAGTGATTCTTCTCTTCAGAAGGACACTGGCAAGATCAAGATTGTATAAGAATCTTTCAAGATTACTAATCTTGGATTAGAGCTATCTGTACAGAATTTCTCTTTGTTGTTAGAGAGGAAAGGGAAGAGGAAATTTGACATGACAGTCGGCATTTGGTTGAAAAGGGAGATACAAATCAGTGACTCTGTTGGGTAAATGACAGATGGGTTGCCAGAGACTATAGAAAAAATATCCCATGATGTTTTTTATAAACTAAAAAAAATTGCTGCTTATATGATTTGTTCCTAACCAATAACTCATTCCCTGGTGTCCAAAAATTGTGCCCAAAACTAAAAAGTACTTGAGAACATTAGTAGCCTAATAAAAACACATTTCAATTGCAGATACTTAAACATATATAAATCAGAACACCAAGTAGCAAATTAAATAAGAGTGAGAATATATTCCAGGGAGTGAAAAAAATGTGGCCTGGCAATTAATATTTCTATAGCTACTATTTGAATGTAGCAAATAACATCTGACACATCAAATTCCTGTGGCTCAGACTGAATCTGTATATATATGTATATATATATATATATATATATATATATATATATGCTATTTTTCAAACAGGAATTTTTTTTTACTAAATTAAGTTAATAAAACCTGACATTAGAAATTTCACCAAGAGTAGAAAACGCGGCCAGGGAAGCTGGAACTCGGCTCTCCCCAGGCTAAACTGACTATGGGGCCCCCAGGAGTAGGACAGGTGGGTTTTGGGAGTGGGCCCATCACCTCTCAGGGGTCCTGGAAGGAACCGGATGAGACTCGCCCACCACACTAGCTGCCACCTTTGCTGTCCAGATGCTGACCATGAGACCCTGTGGCTGCGCGGTCCATCAAACAAGTGGAAACAGTTATATCCTTTAATGTACTGCATTCTACGATGTGTAGGAAAGTTAGGCGGGAGGGAGAGATAGGGAGGAGAGAAAAGACATACAGAACCCACCAAGTAGTTGAGGTGTGGGAGTGGGGAGGGAGGTGGGGACATTGGTGATGGGAGATGGGTTCGGGTGGAAGGATGGGTGTTGGAACACTGTAGAACCAAAATTCTACATGAGCATCTTGCAATTGTAAGTCTAAAAAGTAGTGTAATAAAATTTGGAGGGAAAAAGAAAGAAATTTCATCAGGAGTAATGAAATTGAATTTAAGAGTAACTCTCCTGAATTACATTTAAAGGAGATTTTTAAGTATGCCAGAGGAAAATTAATAAAAATAGATAATAAAAATGTCATGTTTCTAGCTAATTGCTTTGTAATATGGCATTTAAAAAGTTGTTAAGCAGATAACCACATTTTCAATAATGATTGATATGTAGCATATTGTACTTCTTAATAACGTAAAATACTTTGGGCGAAGCAATAGCCCAGCGGGTAGGCGTTTGCCTTGCACACGGCCGGTCCATGCCGGCCCGGGTTCTATTCCTGGCATCCCATATGGTCCCCCGAGCACTGCCAGGAGCAATTCCTGAGTGCAGAGCCAGGAGAAACCCCTGAGCATTGCGAGGTGTGACCCAAAAAAGCAAAAAAAAAAAAAAAAAAAACCCCATAAAATACAAATTCAGAATTTAAAGCCAGATTCTTGTGTATAAACCTGGGTATATTACATAATTTGTCTATGTCTCAGTTGCTACAAATTTAAAATGAGAAACAAGATGATTACCAACTTTTAATACCTTGGAAGAAAATATTATAAACAGCATCACTCTATTTTCCACCAAAGGTTTGAATCAATCAAGAGACAAGACAAAAGAGCTAACATAGAACCCAAACAGATGAGAGTCCTGTGGTCAGAGAGATAGCTCAAAGGACTGGAGCACATGTTTCGCCTATTCTTGAGGATTAACGCCTGGGGGTTTACTCCTCAGACCACATAGATCCCTGACACCACTGGGAGGATCATCCAAACAATGAGCAGGGACTTACTCCTAAGCACCACTGGATGAGGCCCGTAAGTCAGAAAAGAAAAGAGGAAAGGAATGAAATTCTTCTTGGCTCTATATTAAGGCTAGATTTAAGGACAGACCAATGGAGAGAAAAGTGAAACTGCAGAATAGTCTCAGAAAAATAGCTTAATCCTATTATTCACAAAGAAAGAAAAGTGTAAAAATTAAATCCCTGCACAGGAAGTCCCAAGGATATGTCCCATATGCTGCATACATAAATCACTGGCTAGAACGTAATGGCCAAGCAATTCACTGCACTTTCTTGGCAAGCATTAAAAGAGTCAAGATGTAAAAATATTTGCTAAAAATTACTTCTCATGAAAATTCCTCATTTTGCACCTTTTTTTATTGTCTTAGCCTCTTGGAAAACATCTGCTCATGCAGGTCTAGCTCCTCGGGAAGCTCCCTAATTTCTGGAGGCCATCATTTTCAATATGAATCCTTCCCTGTGGGTATTCTTCTAGGACAACTGATTGGAAATGGAAATTCAGTGTTTCAGCATTCTGGAATGCACCAGATCATTCATAAAATCACTCCAATTTCAAATCATATTAGTATTATGTCTCATATGCAAGATAAATGAATAAATTAAGAGTAATGCCAAGTAATAATAAATTGTTTAAAGATTCATTAACTATCAAATTCCAACAGAGTAGAGAAATCACTTGATCACTTGACATCCCGTTATTCATCGATTTGCTTGAGCAGGTGCCAGTCACATTTCCATTTGACCCTATCATGTGCCAGTGTAGCCCAATGGCATCTGCTTAATTCAGGAACACTAAGAGCCTCAAACTGTTCATTCAATGTATTGACGAAGAAGTCTGACCATCTTGTATGTGGGCAGCCACATGATCTCTTGATGTCCTGTGGGATCCAGTCGGTAATTGCTCTAGTCCAGCGGATGTCTCCAAATCCCATTACATGTCCAGCCCATCTGATTTTCGATGCCTTGGCAAACGAGACAGTGTTCCTACTCTGGAATGGTGATGGAGGTCAGAACTCCGAATTCCTTCTCTCACTTGAGTGAGGCATGATATTCCAAACACAGCTCTTTCAATTCTTCTTTGGGAGACCCGAATAATATTCTCATCCTGCACTCGTAGGGCCCAAGTCTCTGAAGCATATATTAATGCAGGGAGAACTGTGGAGTCGAAGAGATGTGCCCAGAGTTGGAAGTTCTTTGTCCTTTTAGCTATTCCTTCGATGCTGTGAAGGCATTTCATGCTACTCTCTTCCTTCTGCGCAGCTTATGTTTTAGGTCGTTCATCACGTTGACTTCCACGACCTAGGTACACATAACTGCTGCACTCAGAGATGTTTGTTCCACTGAGAGTGAATGAGCCCTCTGGATCTAGTTCATTTTTCATGAACATAGTTTTGTTTAGATTCAGCTGTAGACCTATCTTTCCACATTCTCGGTTGAAGTCAGCCAGCATTTGTGCTACTTGGCTAATGTTTGGTGTTATTAGAACAATATCATCAGCGAAGTAAAGATGGTGTAGTTGCCGATCGTCTGTTTCCATTTCCCAAGAGAGAAGAGCAGAAATACTGTCTGATGCAGCAGAAGCCAGGAAAATCATTCACAACGCCCACCTGTCCTTCACCAACTATAAGACCAAGATGACTGCCCCCCAACATCCTTTAGATCTATCACATCTTCCAGAAAGGCACTGGAGAAAATTATCCAGGATTTATACTCAGATCTCTTTGATAGCCACATTCACCTGCCCACATACCAACTTCTGCAGGATGGATGTCGTCCCCAACGTTCTCTCTTCTGAAATTCGACATGCCATCTCTTCAGTAAAGAAGTGAACAGCACCAGTCCCAAAGTCAGACCTGAACACCTGAAGAATCTGCATCAGTACTCATCAATACATTGGTCAGGTCTTCAACAACTACCTGTCCGAATGCAAGGTGCCCTCCTGTTGGAGGACAGGTTTAGCTATTCTGGGAGTTTTGTTGTTTTGCCCACTCCCAGCTTAATCTATTTAAGCCAAGTTTCATTCTAACGAGACTTCTCTTCTATGCAAACACTGCTAGAGAGTGTGGAAGTTACAGAAGTCACCTTGACTGAATAACTTCTGACTTATACATCTACTAAGACTTCTATGTATTCTAGATTGGGAACAGCTCCCCTTTATACCCACTACACCCAGCATGGGACAGTTAGAATTTACCAGGAGACTACCATCCTGGCTACGTTGAGACTATAGGAAGACTATAGGAAGGATCATACTAGTTTGCTCTCAAGCAGGCGAGTGTGACCCTTTCAGTATACGAGAACAAGATACTCAGAATCACCCTGGTGCAGATAATAATAAGAAGGACCTTGTGGGTACCATCTAGATCACATGAAGCTCAAGAAATTAAGATGCATTACTTTATACCAGCCCCCTCTCTCTCCAGTGTTTTACATAAGAGATAATCTCAGAAGAAGAGATCAGTCCTTGGCATAACCTTTGTTTATACCTGCAATAAGGTGTGGCACTACACTCTGTTTAGAGTTCTTTGTTGACATGACCCTCCCTGGATTACTTTGGTGTATATAAAGGGATTGACTTGAGGCCCCTTCACTTTGGGCCTTTTAGCTTTCGGCTTTTGGCTCCTGTGGCTTTTTGCTCCTCGGCCTTTTGCCTTTGGCTTCTGGCTTTTTGCTGTTTGGCCTTTTGCTCCTTCTTCTGGGTAGAACTCATCTTGGGTGAGATCCTCTCTCTCTTTGGTGGGAGATTCAGGCTCTTTTGTATGGTCTAAGTTCGAACCAGAGCTAAAAGTTTGTTCATTATATTGGAGTGCTGTGGAAGAGCTTTTGTACTATTAAAAGCCTTTTGGAACTACTCTCCGGACTCGTGAGTTTTCATCTGTTCTCCCAGCGTCCTCGGAGGTAGAAGAGAACTTCTGTCTTGACACTGTCGGAGAGCCCAGCGGCCTCCCCCAACATCTGGCATCCCTGGGTGGGCACGAACCACCCTTGAGAACATCATGCAACAGAATGGGAAGGAATGTGAGTGAAGATAGAGTACAGAAATCCCAAACTTAAATATAATCCAAGTTTATATGGATTAATTCTATGTTCAAAGAGCCAACCTGAAGTCCAAAAAAAATCAAACATCCAAATTTTCGTATTTCCCTAAAGAATACAGATTTAAAGTCTCCTGCCTCCTGGTTATAATGTATAATACAATTTGGCTTTAGAATACTCTCACTTTGTGCCGAGGACCAGTAGATGTTGTTCCTTCTTCATTCAAGCTAGATAATGTGCTTGGGGAGTTATTGGGATCTGTTGTTGGCAAGGTATCTTAGTTTTTGAAAACTTTTAATACAACATCTTGTGAATGTTTTTCACTTTTTCTGTCCCAATATGCTCAACAAACTGAGAAGTAAGGACAAACAAAGGAAAAAATCAAAAATGCTTTTTCATAGTTAGTCTTAGGAAGTGAGAGTCCAGGGCATGGCATAAGCTTTGTAAACACCTCTAGTAAATAGCATATTTTCCATTTATTGTATAATTTAAATACTTAGACAAATGAGGAAAGTGCTCATGCAGCTTGAGTTCTCTAAATGGTAGAATGTGTCGGGAATGCTGCCGGGGTCCCCCAACAGTACTGGGAAGCGAGTTCCCTTTTACCTCCAAAGCCGGGGGAAATGGATGAAGACTCAGGAATCCGATGAAGTTTTTTAAAATGTGTTACTTATCACAGTTTCAGGCATACAAATCAGCAATACAATAAGAAAAACCCTGTGCTCAGGACTCCTGGCTAGAACCTCAGCTACATGTAGGCCAGATGGCAGCCACCACGTGTTAAGGCCCTGTAAAGAGGAGACAAAGACAAGATTCCAAAGAAGAGTGCAAGCCCCAAAAGAGAGCCCAAAAAAGAGAGAGCAAGAGAGGAAGCAGCCTAGTTCTATACCCCTGTAACTCAGACCTACCACTATTATGGGAAGCAGGGAGGGTCAAATGCCTTCAGGTAATTTTTCCTGCACCTCACTTAGGTCCCTTTATATGCTAATGTTTTGAGCCAAGATCTGCCTGGAATGCCTTTATAAGGTAGAAAAGGGGGCTTCTGAGATGGCATGTCTCTGTACCAAAGACCATAGTAATGCCAGTTAAATATTTCTCCAAGCCTTCACAAGAGTCTCGTCTACTTCATGGTAGTTTTGTATTTTAGTTGCCTTTGAGTTATCAGGGAGCCATGCTTGCTTGGTTGGAGGCAAACAGCATTTCTCTCTGGTCTAATTACTTAGAGATCTAACGTGGCCAGGCAAATATGCTGGTAAGATCTTGCTAGTCCCACGATGATTGTGGTAGCATGAGAGAATATTTATACCAGCCAGTACAGAATACATGGTCAGATAAACTGCCACATTTAAACTACCCCCTATCTACAAAGTGATCTGCAGGAGGCAATCCAGGGCAGATGCAGAGGCTTTTAGGCTTTTAGGTGTCCTGCAACAAGAACGTGTATATGCTTACCTCATTAGCAGGATTCCTTGACCATGAAGGGTTTTTCTGTCTAGGGCAAGTCATCTTCATTGTACTCCAGGTGTGGTGACACCAGTGTGTCGGGCAACACCGCCGTGGTCCCCGACAGTGTCAGGTCAGAGGGTTCTCTTCTACCTCCGAGGACGCTGGGAGAACAGATGAAAACTCACGAGTCCGGTGCAGTTCCAAAAATGGCTTTTAATAGTACAAAAGCTCTTCCACAGCAGTCCAATATAATGAACAAACTTTAGCTCTGGTCCGAACTTAGACCATACAAAAGAGCCTAAGTCTCCCACCAAAGAGAAAAGGATCTCACCCGAGGCTGAGTCCTACCCAGAAGATGGAGCAAAAGGCCAAAGAGCAAAAAGCAAAAGCCAAAAGCCGCAAGGCTGAGAAGCCAAAAGCCGAAAGCTAAAAAGGCCCAAAAGGCAAAAGTGAAGAGGCCTCAAGTCAGCCCCCTTATATACACCAAAGTAATCCAACCGGGAGGGGCATGTCAACAAAGAACTCTAAACAGAGTGTAGTGCCACACCCTATTGCAGGTATAAACAAAGGTTGTGCCAAGGGACTAATCCGGAGATTATCTCTTATGTAAAACACTGGAGAGAGAGGGGGCTGATATAAAGTAATACATCTTAACTTCATGAGCTTCATGTAATCTAGATGGTACCCACAAGGTCCTTCTTATTATTATCTGCACCAGGGTGATTCTGAGTATCTTGTTCTCATGTACTGAAAGGGTCACACTTGCCTGCTTAGAGCAAACTAGTATGATCCTTCCTATAGTCTTCCTATAGTCTCAGCGGAGCCAGGGTAGTAGTTGCCTGATAAATTCTAACTGTCCCACGTTGGGTGCAGTGGGTATAAAGAGGAGCTGTGCCCAATCTAGAATACATAGAAGTCTTAGTAAATGTATAAGTCAGAAGTTATTCAATCAAGGTGACTTCTGTAACTGCCACACCCTCTAGTAGTGTTTACATAGAAGAGAAGTCTCATTAGAATGAACCTTGACTTAAGTAGATTAAGCTGGGAGTGGGCAAAACAACAAAACTCCCAGAATAGCTAAACCTGTCCTCCAACACCAGTGACTTTCTCAAATGTGGGAAACTCAATTGCATAATTTGTTGAATTGGGGCATGTGTCTGCCTTTTCCCTAAAAAAGATAAAAAAATTAAGTAGAACATATATGTATACATTATATTGTTAATGCTTGAAACTTGACAAATTCACATATAAACAATATATAGGAGTGTATACAAAATTATAATAATAATTATTAAATAAAGAAGATTCCTTGTCTATACTTTTTTCTTTTTTACTTTCAGTCATACATTCATATGAAAAGTAAGTTAAAAAGGTAATAGAAATAAATAAAACTAATACTTTGCAGTTTAAAATACATCATAGATATCCTATTATATAAAATTTATCATAAGACAATTAAGAATAATCCACTCACTTTTGCTATAATTTCATGATATTTTAAACCCATGTTTTTATAATTACCTAGCACTAAAGAAAAAGAAGAAAAGATTTAGTTTATAATTGTAAGATGAACACACATATGTGTGTATATATACTTATAAGTATATATAAGTATATATAAGGTATGTATAAGTATATATAAGTACACATACTTATATATACATATATATATATATATATATATATATATAAGTGTGGGTCTTGTCCTGACATCTGGGCGGTCCAGATTCCCCAACAATATTAAGGTTTGTTGGATTCCCTGGCCACACTCAGGGGCTAGATGCTGTCTCCTCTGGTCGATGGACACAGAAGCATGACCATCAGTTCTTTGAAAGGCAAAGTTTTAAATATCCACACACCAACACCAAGAGCAGAGAGAGAGAGAGAGAGAAAGAGAGAAAGAGAGAGACAAACCAAGCAGAGGAGAGCTGACCAGACTAACTCACTCATACTTCTAACCCTCAACTCCAACCACACCAACACTCTAACCCCAGTCAAACAAGAGAGAGTCCCTTTTATAGTTTTTCAAAGCAAGGGGCAGCACTTTATAAAGCAGGGGCAGGACTTAACAAAGGTGGGGGCAAGAGGTTACTCTGATAAAGGAAGTGAAAAGAGCTTCCTCTCACCAGGGGTAAGAAATACAGAAGACCCCACCTCAACTTCCCAGGGCTAGTGTGGAACCTCACGATGTTGATTTCTCTTACCTTGAACTATTAAACAATTATTTCAGTGATGCTTCTAGTCATTTTTGAAGACATAGTAAAAGGGATTATCTATACATAGGATAGTCCATACTGCATTCTCAACACATTAATCATTCCAGCTCCTCAGGATACTTACCAATATTTTTAGGTAAACACAGAACTCCTTATCTGACCTTGCTATTTCAGCTGTTGATCTAAACAAAGCTTGGCTTAGGTTTTGCCTCAGGGGCAGACAAGTTGCCCCATATCAAAGCTAGGGTAGTCTCTCTTCCTGGTTCCATCCAGTGCCTTGGTGGGACCTTCCTTGGTTGGGATGTGAAGAGTTTATATCAATCTATAGGCTATTGAGGTATTTAGTTAAATATGATACAAACAGAGGAATAACAAATTAGCCTTAACTGTCTTCCTATTTCTATACAAAAAAGAAACAAAAAAGAGCAGCTCCAAAATAAAAAGCATGAAAAGGGCTCAAGACAAGGAGAAAAGAATCATTTTAGCTAACCATTAGCTTATCTGGGAATTTCACACCTGTTATGAAGGAGGCAGAGGGCTGTAAATAAAAGGAACAATATATATATACACACACATGCATATATATATATATATATGCACACATATATGTGAGTGCATAAATATATACACATATGTATAATATTGGGGCCAGAGAGATCATACAGAAGTTAAGACACTTGAATTGCAAACATCTGACACCAGTTTGATATCCAACACTGCATATATATAACCTTTCAAGCACTATCAGGATGACCCTTGAGCACCAAACCAGGAGTAAGCCATAAGTATTCTTTCCACCCAAAAAATGAAAGAATACATATATAAAATATATACTATCACTATTACTATCACTATCCTCCCATTGATCATCTATTTGCTAGAGCGGGCACCAGTAATATCTCCATATGTCCTGACTCATGCTAGTAGAGCCCAAGGGCATCTATTCACTCAGGAACATAAAGAGCCTCAAACCATTATATTAGGTCATGGGAATGAACTAATATAATTGTTACTGGTATTTGGCATATCAAATAAAACAGGGCAGTTTGCCAGGCTTGCCATGCAGGTGGCATACCCTTGTAGTCACTTCTAAATATAGCATTTATAGATGAACCGCGTGGCCTTGCAAGATGGGCAGTGATAGGCTGTCACTGGGTGGAGTTCTGACGAGAGGGAAGTTCGGATGTGGAAAATGGTGGCCCAATGAAGTGGGAGCGGGTCATCTGGCTTGCTGTGCGGCTCTGCTGGGGTGGTGGGCCAGGGCTAGAACCCGCCATCCCTCCCGGGTGCCTCGTGAGGTCTGGGCACAGGGAGAGCAAGTAGCAGCTCTGCCCCATGTCTGTAAGTCTCTGGTTCAACATACCTGGGCGGATTGAAAAAAAAAAAAATTGCTGCAGGGTGGAACTGGATGAGACGGGCTGTGATAGGCTGTCGCTGAGTGGAGTTCTGAGGAGAGGGAAGTCCAGATGTGGAAAGTGGTGGCCCAATGGAGTGGGGCGGCTCATCTGGCTTGTTGTGCGGCTCAGCTGGGGTGGCAGGTCAGGGCTAGAACCTGCCATCCCTCCCGGTGCCTCATGGGCATTGGGAGAATGTATAAAATATATACATAGTCACAAATATGTTAGATATACATATGTGTGTATAGTTTTAGAGGAAATCAAATATGTATTTACCAAAAATGTTTTTTGGGTAAAATATCCCTAAGGGAACCTTATCTAAAGGAAATGTGAAGTGTATTATGGTTTGTATCTGCTTTAATATTAACCTCATACCATCAACAAGCAAATGACCAATGGATAATTATTTCTGGCTATTTGATTGTTGCAAGGGATTTATAGTCATATGATAATTCTCTGCCTTTTTAAAATGTGAATAAAGAGTCTTTGGAATATTGCAAGAGCCCTGTGGATCACTCAAGATGCTGCCTCTGTCTTGGTTTCGACTAATGCATGCTGCTTTGGTATGACCTGTGCCCTCAGTGTGTGAGGAAATACATGTATGCATGTGAATATGTCTTATTGCAGAGAAAGAGGATTTATAGTCCATTCACGATATATCACTTCATTTGGCCTTGTGATTCTTACTTGTTTGTGAGATGAACAGCTGCATGTGCCTAAATTCTGAAAGAAGTTAACAGAGGTTAGCAAAGGTCAGCACAGACAGCTGATGAAGCAGAGCCAGGGGAAGTGCAGGACCTGCCTCCAAGGACAGCTGTTCCCATTTCCTTCTCTTGTCTCCTCATTAGACTGCTGAGGCTTTTACTTCCCTCCTTTATTCTTCTTTTCTAAAATTTTGTTTTGGATACCACCAGACTGTGCTCAGGGTGTATTACTGGCTCTATGCTCAGGAATCACTCCTGGTGAGGCTCAGGAAAACAAGTGGTGAGAGCATTGAACCGGGATTGGGCTCATGAAAGTGAATTCCTTACTAGCTGCAATATGTCTCTGACCTTCATCTTTAAAATACAGGCAAAAAGATACACATGGCAACCTCTTAATGTATGTATTGTAATCCCACAATGTGGAAGGGAAGGAAAAGAGAGAGAGAAAGAGAGAGAGAGAGAGAGAAATAAAGAACCTGCCATAGAGGCAGGTTAGGGGAGTGGGGAGGGAATCGGGGACATTGGTGGTGGGAAATGGGCACTGGTGGAGGGATGGGGGCTAGAACACTGTATGGCGAGGCCCCAAATATGAACATCTTATGAGATGTTCATATTTGTAATTATATATCACTGTGGTATAATAAAATATTAAAAAAATAAAATAAAATCATTTTTGTGTCAGGGTTGGAAAAGCTTTGGACTATATAACCTGTGGTGTTTGCTGCTTTACTACTGGCATTGAGTTCACAGATCACTCCTGGTGGAGCTGATTTGATTCTGGGAGCTGTCCCAGAATTCAAAATTCAAAGAAATAAGAATTCATAATTCAAAGCAAGCACCTTAGGCCCCATATTGTCCCTCTGCCTGCCTTCTTTTTGTTTGAAATTAGCCTTTATAATATCAGCCCAACTTCTTTTTACCAAAAAAGTCATTTTTATTCTATTCAACTTTTCCTGTAGATTTCCCCTGGTAGAAAGATAGTTACTGGTCCTGCAATAGCGAGCAGGAATTTAGTACCTTGTAATTGTGAAAAAAAATTAATCTTGAATCATTGAAATTGTTCATTCTTTCATTCATTCATCCAGAAAAAAATAGAATGTATGCTCCCCCATGCCTCCTTTAGGGACTCCTATAATATAAAAAAAATTGCTTTGCACCACGGCCAACCTGGGTTCAATCCCTGGCATCCCCATATGGTCCCTGAGCATCCCAGCATCTTATCGGCGCCCCTGAGCACCGCACTCTGCGCACCCTACATCCCATATGGTACCCTGAGCAAACCGGGTATGGGCCCAAAAAAAGCAACAAAAACAAAAAAGAAAGACTCAGAATGCACTAATGCCTCCTTTGGCTCTGCTGCTCCAGTTTGGGGTGGTTGGGTGGGGTGGGGGTTAACCCAGGACAGGTCAGGGCTGGGCGGGGCCTCTGGACTTCCCCCTGTACATCAACCGCTGGGAAGAAGTCTACCTGCAGGTTGCTAAGGGGCACTCTCTCTCTCTGTCTCTCTCTCTCTCTTTTTCTCTCTCTCTTCTTTAAAAAACAAAAATAAATATAAAACAAACTAGCATAGTTCTCATTAGATTATCATTCTTTTTTATACTGTTATTTTATTGTAATAATATTTCTAGGCTATTGGTGTGGTTCATGTAAAGCTCATGTCTGTGTGCCTGAGTCCCTGGCTTTGATCTTTTTTACCACAGTCAAATAAAGAAATAAAAAATAAAATAAGAAATAATTGATAAGATTGTATCCTTGATGCAATTGAATATATCTGCTAGAAATTGGTAAATGAGTAACTCATAGGACTTTAAGTGATACCAAGTGCAATGAAGAAGCGGATGCAGCCCAAAAGTCAAGGGTTTGGAGTTATCAGAGAAGTGACCGCCCACTTCCACAGAGAAAAGGTAGGAATACAGAGAGAGAACCAAACAGCATTTTTTTGTTTGCTCAGAACAAAAAAATTTTGAGCAGGGGGAAATATTGGCCCAAACCTTGAAGCAGGAAGGAACTCAGCTTGTCTGAGTGTATGAAAAGCAAGAAAATGTCCAGGTTAGTTGGAAATGTCTAAACACAGAAGTCACAAGAGATAAGGTATATATATCCTAAAATAAGCAAAACAGGAAAACAGATCTATGGAGTCTTATAGGTCATGGAATAAATCTGTATTTTTCCCCTATTTCCTTTTTTTGGGCCACACCTGCCAGTGTTTAGGGATTCCTCCTGCTTCTGTACTCAGGGATCATTCCTGGTGGTACTCATGGAACTGTTGGGGTCCCCAATGGCCCACTAAAGGTGGAGAGTCAAAATCCTTTCTCCCAGTTAGATCTGAGTCATCAAAGATAAAAGAAAAAAAAGAAAAAACTCAGGTTTTAGGTGCAGATGCTAGTTGCTAGGTGGTGCCACACCTCTGTTTCAGGTCTAAACAAATGCTAATGCCAGGTCCTAATCCCTTGCTCTGAGATCATCTATTATGCCAAAGGGGCCTGGTATAAAGAAATACCTCTAAGGATGCATATTCATGGGGGGAATCACATCATAATTTCAGTGGCATTTATGCAAAATAGGTCATTAATTCCAATATCCACAAGGTCCTTGTTCATTCTACTCTGCTTCAGAGTAATTTTTAAGTATGCTACTCTTTGTATATTGAAAGGGTCTTCCTTGTCTGCCTAGGACAAGCTAGCATGACCTCTCCCTTGATCTTTGCAGAACTGATTCCTAAATGGTGGTTCCTAATAGCCAAGGTGGGGTTCTTATAGAATATCTTGTTGTCCCATGCCAGGACCTGTATGGAATATAAGAAATTATGCCCAAACTAGATAGAATTAAAATCATAGTAGAAGTTATAATGATGATCCAAGAGTTATTAATCCAGAATCAAACTGACTCCTGTAACTGCCATACCCCTATTAGTGTTTACACAAAAGAGAGCTCTCTTTAGCATGAACCCTGGCTTACAGACATGTAAATAGCTTAAACAGCAAAGATATGGAGCTAGCTAGGATATGTCACCCAACAGGGAACCAGGTGTAGATTTAAGAATAGAATTCTGTTCCGCATGTGCAAGGAAAGCTCCTTAGTGTCTTTGGGCAGACCAGCAAGTAGGTAGGAGTCCCTAGATAGGAGCCACACAAGTCCAGACAACAGCTGAGAGGGGTTTGGACAGGAGCATCAGCATGAGTGCTGAGAAATGACTGTGTAGCTTTAATCCAATAGGGGAAAAGGGTGAAATTAAGTTTGGCACTTAGATTTTTGTCCTGCGGAACATGGTTGGACCACTTGCTGAGAGAATAACTAGATAAGATCCGTGATTGCTAATGAGACAACAACTATGGAACCTAGTAATTCTGTGGGACTATTCAGTCTTTATAAATTGGTACATATTTAGGATAAGACACTTGAAATAAACACAACATTGTTCTATTTTTTAAATCCTCAGAAACCCATTCTGCACCCTACTGATGAGTGAAGAGCTGTGGCATATGACTCATTTATTTGTGAAATCTTTGCTCAGTACACACAGATGGTGTTTGTGAGAATGTATTAGGGGACAACCTATCTGAAGAGTGGGGTTCCTTGTCTGTATGTAACTTTCTCACCTATGAAGAGAATGAGAACATGCTTATGTTTATATCCCTACAACCACCAGCCAAATCATAAACTTTTTACTGTCCTTTTCTCTGGTCTAATATTATTGTGTTGCCTTTTTATTTTCTTCTCCTGTATATAGCTTTGTGAGAATGTTGTCATGGCAACAAGATCATGGCAACAAGAAAGTCTTTGCTTAGGAAAATGTTGGGGCAAAGCTGAATTATAAATCAACACCACTAGCAATAACATTTGTTTTCTATTGTTTTCATGAATCCAAGTAATATTGATGAGGTATGTTCCTTGAAGGTATAGAGACAAAGGGTCCACTTGGTCCAGTGCAGAGGACAGCAAACTTTCATTAAACATAAAGATAAACATTTCAGAATTTGAAGACCAAAATCTCATCACAGGGTCTCATCACAACAATTCAACTTGCCTTTGTAGTATAACACAATGAGATACCACCTTTGAACAAATGAATGTGATTGTCTTGTAAAAAAGTCTTTCTTTAGGAAAACAGACAGAAGATTTCTTTCATTTGGCTAGAGGACCATACATGGTAAAACCATGTTTCTTGCTCTTTTTCTCAGTGTTTAAAGTATATTTAGTTTGCCATCTCCAGCAACATTCCTGGGCTTTATGTCAAACTTACTAGGTTGTAATTTCTGTGGTTATTATTTAACAGACTCACCAACCAACGCTCATGAAAGTATAAGTTCAAGTACTAAAGGGTTTATATCCGAGCTCCATAAAAGCTTCCATGGGGACTGAGAGCATAGAAGGTAAGATACTGGCTATACATGTGGCTAATACCATGCATCTTTGGCACCATGTCTGGCACCTGAAAACCACCAGTAATGACCTTTGAGCACAGAGTCAGGAGAGTAGCTCCTAACCACTGCCAGAAATGGCCCCAAACTATCCCATATATTCCCCAAATAGGCAGATGCAAATAATCACCAAACTTCTCACATTCTAAAATCAATATTAGTCTGCTGTAAGGTAACATATGAGCAGTCTGAGTAAAACTTTTTACAGAAAGGAGAAAATATCATGCCACCCACTTAACAGAATGATTTACTAGAAAATACTGTTTTCCAGCTTTTCTTATAAATCATAGAAGCTGGCAGTACAGAACTAAGATTCTTGCTTACCCAGAATCAGCTAGAATTGAAGCCTGAGCTTCAATTCAGAGAAATCACTTGAACTCAGGTTAAACCAGATCCACTATCAGCCCATTTCATCTCATGTCATCTCATTTTATCCATTTCAGTTACAACTGTATCATTAGCTAATGTATCTTTCCTATATTTCAACCATACATGAAATATTAGGGATTGTGGGTATAGACAGACATGGGGCAGAGCTACTACTGACTCTCACTGTGCCCAGCCGCTCATCAGGTGCCGGGAGGGATGGCAGGTTATAGCCCTGGCCCACCACTCCAGCAGAGCCTCACAACAAGCCAGACGACCCCCCCACTCCATGAGGACCTCCATTTTCCACATCCGGACTTCCTCCTCATCAGAACTCCACCCAGCAGACCAGCCTATCACAGCCCGGCTCATCGAGATCCACCCTGCTGCAGTCTTTTTTAATCCGGCCCAGGTATGCTGATTCAGAGACAGACATGGGGCAGAGCTGCTACTGACTCTCACTGTGCCCAGCCGCTCATGAGGTGCCGGGAGGGATGGCAGGTTCTAGCCCTGGCCCACCACCCCAGCAGAGCCTCACAACAAGCCAGATGACCCCCAACTCCATGAGGACCTCCATTTTCCACATCCGGACTTCCTCCTCATCAGAACTCCACCCAGCAGACCAGCGTATCACAGCCTGGCTCTCGTGGCCGCTTGCGGCCGCGTGGTTCATCAATAAATGCTGGATTCTGAGATGACTACAAGTGTATGCTACCCGCACGGCCAGAGCCTGGCAAGCTACCCGTGTCGTATTTGATATGCCAGATACCAGTAACAATTATAGACCTCATTCCTATGACCTGATGGAATGTTTTGAGGCTCTTTATGTTCCTGGAGCAAGCAGGTTCCCTTGGGCTCTACTTGCATGAAACAGGTCATATGGAGGTGTTACTGGTGCCTGCTCGAGCAAATCGAAGATGAGCGGGAAGACAGTGATACAGACAGTGACAGTGGGTATAGGAAAGATAGATAAATTGGTTAAAAATAAAGTTGTAACTGAAATGGATAAAATGTTTTGATATGTATATCTACATATCACTGTATCACTGTCTTCCCGTTCATCATCGATTTGCTCGAGCGGGCCCCAGTAACATCTCCATATGTCCTGTCTCATGCTAGTAGAGCCCAAGGCATCTGCTTGCTCCAGGAACATAAAGAGCCTCAATCCATTCTGGAATGAGGTCTATAATTGTTACTGGTATTTGGCATATATATCAAATACAACACGGGTAGCTTGCCAGGCTCTGCCGTGCAGGTAGCATAGAGAATGTGATAAATAACAATTACAATCATACTACAATTAGAAACATCAAAGTTCAGCTGTACAACTTAAATTTACATAATGCTACACACCAGAACAAAACACTTTACATCATATTTACATATATAAGCATGTGTGTGTGTGTATATATATATATATATATATATATATAGAGAGAGAGAGAGAGAGAAAGCTAGGCTGCCTATTTTAATAGACTGTCTCTAGAGTGAAAAAGATAAAAGCATTATTATTAGGTTTTTTTATTTGTCTTGTCACTTGTCACTTGTCTTCCTGTTCATTGATTTGCTCAAGCGGCATTCATTGGGAATGAGATTCATTACTATTGCTGTTTTTAGCATATCAAATACACCACGGTAGCTTGCCAGTCTCTGCCATGGCTCTGGGTTCATCCCAAAGGGCCCAGTCTTTTCCTATGTCAGACCATCCACCATCCAGGGTCCAAGGGGCAGAGCCCTGGATGTAGCCCTGGGTGTAGGTTTTCTACTGTAGCACCTATAATTTTGCCATCACTATGAGAAATGGTACATAGGAACTAAACCGATAAGTGAAAATTAAAACATGCTTTTTAACAATGGTCAGTGCATTTCAGTGAGACAATCTGGATCAAGCTGTAATCTTAGTTTAATCAAGATCATCCCAGGAGTCCTAACTGAGAGGGAGGTTGTGGTCTTTTCCTGACTATTCCCTTATTTCTAGTGGGACTCTTTGAGATGAAGCCAGAAAGGGGATGAAGGTACTGTGAGCTGAGGAATCACATTTCTAACTTGCCAGAGCCAGTGCTGCTTCTTACCTTTCTCACTGGCTGAGAGGGAGTGAAAGTCTAGCTCGCACAAGTTGACATTTCCCACATTCTGTGCTCTGTCACTTTCTCTACTATCTCCTCTGAACTCCTGGTGGGAAGAGGTAGGAGTATAGAGAGGAAAGGGAAGAGGTCATTCAAAGATAGAGTACACTTTGCAGAAAGATGTTTCTCTCTAAGATCTAATGTTAAAAAGGAAAAATCTCTTGGAAAGTGTTTATCACTGTCTCAGAAGTGGAAAGACATTTATATGCTCATAAATGGTTTTGATTTTTAAAGGCACTTCTAATACCAGGAAAGTCTAACTAAAGGGCATTAAATCCAGAGTCAGATATAGATTTGAATGCCAGCTGTTTAGTTTCTAACTTGTATTTTGAACAGTTACTTCAGTTTTTTAAGTGTCTATTTTGTTATCTGCTAAATTAAAGGATTAAAAAAAAATTGAGGACTGTATTCATATGAACGACTGAATAATGTTCCAGACATATAAAGAACACAAAATAATATGTCTACCAAATTATTATTTCAATCAATAAATTATGTGGATATTAGTGCAATATACATGATTAGATTCTGATAATTTAGTCAGATCACATCCATGGAACATTTATCAGAATGCCTTACACATGGTAAATCCACGATATAAGTCACCTATAGTTAATAAAAATTACTACTATAACAACTATTGTTCAAATTAATAATTGTCATAATAATTTGGGGAAAAGAAATTTATTGTGAAAGAGATTGCTAATGGTTATGTAAGTTTTCTAGATACAATTCAAATTGTGCCAAATAAAAACCATCTTGCAAATGATTGTGCCTATGATTTCTTGGAAGGAAATTCTATAATGTACTGCAAAGAAAAAATTGGCTTCTGAGTCTGGGTCCCACCACTCTAGTTAGTAGGAATCTGTCCTCTGCAAGTTTGAGTTTTCTATTTTGGAACCATAGTGAGTTAGGATAAAAACATGTAAGTTAGGATAAAAACAATCCCATTCTTGTCAAGACTCACTGAGATGATTATGTCATGATGTGAAGGCTCAGCATCTGCCATGGGATGCTTATGCTTTGCAGGAGAGGTTTTGCAGTAGAGGTTTGCTTTGCACATATTCTTGTTCATTTGTGATTATTTTGAAAGTTGTTAGGGAAAACTCTGTATAGGCTACTCCTATTATATAATATAGTGATTATTACTGGGACACTCTTCCTACCAGGAAACATTTAGCAATATTTAAAATCATTCTTTTTTTTTTAGTTTTATTTTAAGTATTTTATTATACCACCGTGAGATATACAAATAAAAAGATATACAATTAAAAAAGTTCATATTTGGGTTTTGGTCATACAGTGTTCTAGCACCCATCCCGCCACCAGTGCCCATCTCCCACCACCAACGTCCCCGGTTCCCTCCCCCCTTCCCCAGCCCCCTCCATGGCAGGTTCTTTATTTCTTTCCCTTTCTCTCTCTTTCTCTTTTCCTTTCCTTCCAGACTATGGATTACAGAACATACATTAAGAGGTTGGCATGTGTATCATTTTGCCTCTATTTAATGCTCAGTTCTAGGTTGGCATTAGTACCCTCGACAATTATTAGCACCCTGTTCCATTTTCTGTCTTACCTAATCTCTGACTCCCACACGTTTGTGATAATTTCCACTTTTGACAAGACCTCCTGATATATGTTTCACTTGACCTTGGATATTGGTATCATAATATGTATATATATATATTTATGCCATGCAAATACATGCAGTCATTCTGTATCTGTCTCTCTCCTTCTGGCTAATTTCGCTCAACAATAAAATAATTCTTTAAGTTTATTTGATTGGGCTGCAGGTCAGTGTCAGTAAGGAGGAAGGGCTCTCCAGGCATTTACTACATAGAAGTCAAGAATGCTTCTAAATATTCTGCAGATGAATAGGGCAGATGTCCATAGCCAAGATTGTCAAGAACTCCAGCAAAAAATACCAATAGTCCAGATTTTGAGAATCTCTGAACAAATACAATTATATATTTATCAAACATTACCCTTAAACTTTAGCATTAAGAACAAAAGTAGACCACTATCGATTTGAAAACTGGTTTAAAAAACAGTACAACTGAATGAGATGATCATTGAGAATACTGAGGACATTTTCTTATGTCAAAATGCTCCTACTCATATTTGAAATTACAAATTTGAATTATTTTCATCTTTCCTTGATAGGAAATGCATTTTTTTTATTTTGGGGTCATACCCAGCAGTGCTAGGAGTTATTCCTGGCTCTTTGCACAGGAATTACTCCTGGCAGTGCTCAGGGAACCATATGGGATGCCAGGGATCAAACACGGGTTGGCTGCATGCAAGGCAAACGCCCTCCCCACTGTGGTATCATTCTGGTCCCAGGAAATTCATTGCATCTCATTTGTCAATACCTTCAATACCTGACTTGAGTCAAAAATACATAAAACAGGAGATCTTTCTAGCCCACCTGATCATAGGGATGTTTTTCTACTAAACATCATTCAGCAGTCAATCACTTGCTCACTTGACATGCCGTTATTCATCGATTTGCTTGAGCAGGCTCCAGTAATATTCCCATTTGACCCTATCACATGCCAGTGTAGCCCAATGGCATCTGGTTGCTTCGGGAATACAAAGAGAACTTAATATTTCTACCAGTCTACATTGTCCACATAACATAAGGTCCTTCCAACTCTCTGATTTGGTGTTATAACCATGCTCTCCATACACTCATTATAGTCACACAAGCTCTCTTATTGTTCCACCAACAAACCAACATCTCATCATTAGTCAAATAATTTCCATTTCTCTGGAATAAGTCATTTTTATTTCTCTGGAATACCCTGCTGTTGCAGGACACCTAAAAGCCTAAAAGCCTCTGCCCTGGATTGCCTCCTGCAGGTCACTTCATAGATAGGGGGTAGTTTAAATGTGGCAGTTTATCTGACCATGTATTCTGTACTGGCTGGTATAAATATTCTCTCATGCTACCACAATCATAGTGGGACTAGCTAGATCTTACCAGCATATTTGCTGGCCACGTTGGATCTCTAAGTAATTAGACCAGAGAGAAATGCTGTTTGCCTCCAAGCAAGCAATCATGGCTCCCTGATAACTCAAAGGCAACTAAAATACAAAACTACCATGAAGTAGATGAGACTCTTGTGAAGGCTTGGAGAAATATTTAACTGGCATTAGTATAGTCTTTGGTACAGAGACATGCCATCTCAGAACCCCCCTTCGCTACCCTATAAAGGCATTCCAGGCAGATCTTGGCTCAACACATTAGCATATAAAGGGGCCTAGGTGAGGTGCAGGAGAAATTACCTGAAGGCATTTGACCCTCCCTGATTCCCATAATAGTGGGAGGTCTGAGTTGCAGGGATATAGAACTAGGCTGCTTCCTCTCTTGCTCTCTCTTTTTGGGCTCTCTTTTGGGCTTGCCCTCTTCTTGGGAATCTTGTCTTTGTCTCCTCTTTGCAGGGCCTTAACACGTGGTGGCTGCCATCTGGCCTAGATGTGGCTGGGGTTTTAGCTGGGAATCCTAAGCACAGGGTTTTTCTATTGAACCTGTGATAAGTAAAGCATTTTAAAACTGCATCGGATTCCTGAGTCTTCATCCATTTCCCGCCGGCCGGAGTAGAAGGGAACTCGCTTCCCGGCACAGTCAGGGACCCTGGCGGCATCCCCAACACCCTGCCTCCTAATTTTTTGATCATTTAGGTTTTTGTTTATCTGCCTCAATTAATGAAATTCTTGTCTTCCTATCAAAATACCATTCAAAGAGCACCCATTGCAACCAGACACTGTATTCTCTGCTTTGTTTCTCTTCATGGCACTCATTTTTCTCTCAACCATATAGTGCATTTGAGCAGGCATACCATATATATTCACCATGCTGTGTAGTGAGTTTCTTCATTTAAACTCTCTATACACATTCTTTTTTAGTCAAAATTCCATGATACATTTAACAAATGATTCACTTACTTGAATTTTTCATTTTTCCATGAATAAAGTAAAATAGCCTGCATCTATGTGCTGCTAAAATATATTACAGCTTTCACTTATATTCAGAATGTTTGATTTGTCAAATAGGAGACCTCTTAACCAGTACTGACTGCTATAAAGTTCTTACTAAAATTAAATCTAAATGATTTTTCAGAAGAACTTTTAATGCCCATTTACTTTTTTTTCCTTTTTGGGGAGGTCACACCGGCAATGTTAAGTGTTACTTCTGGCTCTGCACTCAGGAATTATTCCTGGTGGTGCTCTGAGGACCATATGGGATGCTGGGGATCAAACCAGGGTCAGCAGCATGCAAGGCAAAAGCCCTACCTGCTGTACTATTGCCTGGGCCCCCATTTACTCTTGTACCTGGATAACTGACATTTATATTGATATTGTGTACTTTATATAGATATAAATAGTATATTTATAATATTCATTTTTCTATGAAATAAAAATATTTTATCAAAAATGTTCATTTTATTTCTACTATTTACTTCCTTTCGAAAGACAACTGAGTCTATTTATGAGTCTTGACATATGATAGAGAAGCAATTTGCCTAAAGGAATTTCATTTCATGAATTCAAGGAAATAAATGGTTGATTTACCATGTGACATGAAACACTCATATTAATCCTCTCCTGAATCCAAAAAAATCTAAAACTTCTTTTTCTTTTGACTCACCAATGAATAAATATTCAATGCTACAAAACTACTACATAGGTTTTATATAATGAGTGCAATCATTTATGACATTATACTATTATAAAACATACTTTCCTCTGATAGAATCTATCATGTTATTTCTAAACCACTTCTTGTATGTAGTTCTGAATATATAAGAAATGGTAAATTCCATGATTAAATTGAAATATACAAAGGAAAGTGAAAGTCAAAGATGCGGAAACGGCAAAGGAAAAAGGAAGAAATTGAGAATAGAAACAAACATGAACTTTGAACTTTCCTTACACAGGAAACTATTGTTTATTCCCCAGTACATGTTTTGCCCATATTCTCATTTACTTTTATCTTGAGGTATCCATGCCATTCTCTTTAGAATCGATTATTATTTATTAAGATCGTTTTTGTGGTTGGATTTATGTTTTATTCTGAACCTGTACAAGTATCTGGACATTTAGTCTTCACTGTCCATTCTACCTCCCCAAACATATAAAAAGATGGACAGATTTTGCTTTCTCCCAACTACACAACATCCAGTTCTTACTTTTTTGGTGTACAATTAACTGTGAACCCCCTGTCTTGCTCCTTCTTTCTTCAGAATGTTCATTTTGTTTATTTTGTCTCTTTCTTGACTGTTATTTTCCCTTTACTTTTTGCTAGACACTTAAGAGTGGACCTAGTTCTTCCTTAACCTTCTACAAACGCTCATTTCCTGTTGTCAGCATGATGGTAAGTCCTAGAGACACTGGAGAGACACAGATTATCCTTATCTAGTCGTTATTAAGTTTACTGTCACTGTTCAGTTTTAATTAGTGGTTACCAGAGATAATGCGGAAAATGAATCATTAGGATTGTGGGGGTCAACTGCATAATGACTGACAAAGTTGGACTTCTACGTATGAACTTATGCACTTGTATAGAATACATAAATGTTCAGTTATAGCAATGGATATCTAAAGCTTCTGGAATATAATAGTTTATATGATCAAAAAATTTCATAGTAAAATAACAATTTTTTTTCAGAAAGATAAAAGAGAGGTCAGAGAAATACTAGAGGGTAAAGGGCTTGCCTCACTGGCCCAGGTTCAACACCCTGCACCATGGATGGTTCCCTGTGCATAGGCAGGAGTGATCTCTGACAACAGAGCCAGGAGTAAACCCTGATAATTTCCAAGTGTGGCTCCAAACCATTTTTTAAGCGAACTATTATCAAAGGAAAACTGTACTAGTACCATAGGTTAATATATTTCTCCTATGAAAATACAAGGGAACACTTTTCTTATGTATTTTTTCCTCTAGCTGAAAGGAAATCTCTCAGAGAAAAAAATAGGCAGAAAGAATACATAACCTTCACTTCTGACTTCAGTTTCTACAACAAAGTATATGGATCCACGAATTTCTATTATTTTTTGATATAAGGAGGCATCAATCTTTAAGGAATATTTTTAAAATGTCATTACAAGCATATGCTGAAATATGAGAATCTTTAAAAACTATATAGTCATGTGCTTTTATTTAAAATTTTATTTTATGTTGAGTACTCACTAAAATTTTTTTTAGCAACAATGTACCAGACTAGCAGGTTTGCAAGATTCCTGTAACCTTTCATGCAAATGCAGCAAATGGAAGCTTCATAATTGTGTTCCAGCACAATCCATAATAATTACATCTTAGGAAGCAAAGAAATGACATGATACCTTAAATTATAGGTTTCATATAGACTAAAGAGTAATCTTTTGCTTTCCTTTTGTATGATTTTATCTTCTCCACACTCTAATAATTCTGGCAGAAAAAAATACAAGCAAGATTCATACCACTTTTTAAATGTCTTTAATTTACAAATCCATTTGAAAAATATCCTATGTTAGAAAGCCCTGTAGTGGGGCCAGAGCTATAGCACAGCGGGTAGGGCATTTTCCTTGCACATGGCAGATCTGGGTTTGATCCCCGGCATCCTATATGGTCCTCCGAGCACCGCCAGGGGTAATTCCTGAGCGAAGAGCCAGGAATAACCCCTGAGCATTGTTGGGTGAGACCCAAAAGAAGCAAAAAAAAAAAAGAAGAAGAAAAGAAAACCCTGTGGAATGAGATATAAAATACATATGCTTGCCAATTTTTGATGTAATTATATAAAATAAAAATTTCATAAAAAAATAAAGTATCATCTCAGTACTAGGTAACACAAAATAGCCCAAAGCAGATTTATCCGTATTAATGAGTGAGTCAGAATTAAATTGAACAAATACCAAAGCTGAAATTAAATTTTCTCCTTTTCTAGAAACAACTGTGAAAAACAGCTCTTTAATTAAAACTTGCCATTGTGTAAAATGCTACTTTGACCTAGCAGTAAGCACTATTTTAATTTTTTTCAATTAATGAATCTAACATAACATAGTTGTCTTCCTACCAATATACATTATCTTTTTTTCCTAAGAGAATCTTTCTCCCCTCCTTTTCTTTCTTATACAGCCATTCAATTTCATAGATACTCCCACTAAAACCAACAAAATGTAGAGGCATGTCCCAGTTAGCATTAGTTATAAAATTCACCATCCCAAATGCTGTAGAATAGTTTTTTTTTTTGACGTTTTCCTCAGACTATTTTTTTTCCCCTTCAAATTTTATTTCACCACTTTTAGACATACAATTGCAAGATGCTCATGTCGAGTTTAGGTTCTGTAGTGTTTCAACACCCATCCCACCACCCGAACCCATCTCCCATCACCAATACCCCCCATATCCCCCCCACACACACCTCAACTGCTTGGAGGGTTCTGTATGTCTTTTCTCTCCTCTCTATCTCTCCCTCCCGCCTAACTTTCCTACATATCCTAGAATGCAGTACATTAAAGAACATAACTGTTTCCACTAGTTTGATGGACCACGTGGCCACTTGCGGTGCGTGACTTAGGGGCCTCATGGTAAGTGTCCAGACAGTGGTGGGCGAGTCTCATCTGGCTGCTTCCGGGACCCCCCAGAGGTGATGGGCCCACTCCCAAAACCCATCTGTCCACCTGGGGGCCCCATGGTCAGCTAATCCTTGGGAAAGCCGAGTTCCAGCTTCCCCAGCCACGTCTGAGGCCCTGCATGCTATGGCTGGTCGCCCCAGGGCAGCTCCTGGGTGCAGCCACTGGGCTCAAACAAAATGGAGGGGGAAGGGCTGGCCCCAGCTCCATCTGATGAATTCCCTGTGATTCCCGCTTCTGGGAGCTGCCTACCTGGGCTCAAACTCATTTTGTTCTGTTAATCTGGTCTTGAGGTAGCATCCCTCCTGGGAGGGCCGGTTGGTCTGCTGCAGCAAATATGGTGGCTAATGTGGTGGGAGAGTCTCATCCAGCTGCTTCCGGGACCCCCAGAGTGTAGAATAGTTTTAAGTAGTTACTTTTTGTGGACATTATGACTCAATGACTTGGTAATCTGGCCAGTAATCTGGTTTTGGTTGAGCTCAGTCCTGAGTTTGAGGAATGCTGCCTAATTGTTGGATGCTGATTGTTTTGAATGGTGGGTCTCAAGTGCAATTGATTTCAGCTCCATGCATCTCCCATCAGCCATAAGACAAGCCAGATTGTTCATGGTGAAGTCAAACAGGATTGCTAGGGGAGAGCAGATATTAAAGACCTCTGGAGGAATATATGTTCAGATACACACAGCACGGTCACTATATTCTATTCATCAAGGCAAAATATAAGACACTCTTAGATATAATAGATGGGAAAGTCAAACCTTAAAGGGAATAACACCAAGTGTCTTAAAGACAGCATAAAAAGGTGCAACTGTTTTTCAAATACCTTGTCACTGAAAATTTTCTTGGACTTTCAATATAAGTTCTCATTTAAAACAAATGTTATTTAAGACTATATAGCTTCTTTCCTCTGATACTTTCTGATGAGAATGTCAGATTTAAACCCCTAACAGTTAACTCAACATCGGAAAAGTAGCAATCAGTACAGAGCAAGAACAGATTCAGAAAAACACAAAGGTAGATGTCCTGGATAAAATTAACTAGTCTATCCGTCCCCACTATCTGTCTTGAATCTCCAAACCACTGATTTGTTCCATGTTACTATACATTAGCTTCAATTCCAACACAGCATTAAACCGCTATCAAACATCATGCATGCTTTTTTGTTCTCAGCACAATTATGTTACTGTTCTATGTTTAGACATGGTTCAGCAGTGCATTCATTTTTATTGCTATATTGACATTTAGGTTGCAGTTTCAAGGTGCTGAAATAAAGCTTCTAGTACATTTATGTACAGGTTGAGATGTATACATTGATTTACCTTGTGTATAGCTGGGAATGAAGTGGCTGAGTCATATGGCAGGTGTAAATCCTGCTTAAGAGTGTCACACTGTTGTCCAGATTAGTCACATTATTTCAGGTTCTTGCCTACAGTACGAGAGATCTATTTCTTCTCAATCCTGGTTGTTGCTTACTGTGGCCAGACTTACTTTTTTGCCTTTCTAAAGGTATTTATTAACATCACCTTGTAAATTTATGTTTCTCTAATGTTAAAGGTTAATGTTTTCATATGCTTATTAGCCATTCATATATTAATAAAATTCTATAAATTTTATTTATATAATTATAAATCTATAATTTGTATAATTATAAATTAGTTAATAAATTAGTTAATAATATAATTAAAGAATCACATTATTTATGTAATTATAATTTATATCACTATCACACTATCACTATCTTCCCGTTCATCATCTATTTTCTAGAGCGGGCACCAGTAATATCTCCATATGTCCTGTCTCATGCTAGTAGAACCCAAAGGCATCCGCTTGCTCCAGGAACATAAAGAGCCTCAAACCACTATATTATGTCATGGGAATGACCTAATATAAATGTTACTGGTATTTGGCATATCAAATACTACACAAGCAACTTGCCAGGCTTGCCGTGGGGGTGGCATACTCTTGTAGTCACCTCTGAATAAAGCATTTATTGATGAACCGTGCGGCCGAGCGAGCCGGGCTGTAATAGTCTGGTCTGCTGGGTGGAGTTGTGACAAGTGGGAAGTCCTGATGTGGAAGATGGCAGCCCCCATGGAGTCGGGGGGTGGGGTCATCTGGCTTGTTGTGAGGCTCTGCTGGGGTGGCAGGCCAGGGCTAGAACCCGCCATGCCTCCCGGGCGCCTCATGAGGGCTGGGCACAGGGAGAGCAAGGAGCAGCTCTGCCCCATGTCTGAGAGTCTCTGGTTCAGCATACCTGGGCCGGATTGAAAAAAAAAAACTGCGGCAGGGTGAGTGTGGATGATCCAGGCTGTGATAATCTGGTCTGCTGAGTGGAGTTGTGACGAGAGGGAAGTCCTGATGTGGAAGATGGCGGCCCCCATGGAGTCGGGGGTGGGGAGGTGTGTATACCAGATATACACAAGGCAAATCAATATATACATCTCAACCTGTACATAAATGTACTAGAAGCTTTATTTCAGTACCATGAAACTGCAACCTAAATGTCAATATAGCAATAAAAATGAATGCACTGCTGAACCATGTATAAACATAGAACAGTAACAGAATGTGCTGATTAAAAATTTATAAATTATTGGAATTGTTATTTATAATTATAAATTATAATGTATAATTATACATTATATTTTACATAATTATAAATCTATTTACAATTATAAATTTTTAATTATAAATTTAAATTTATCATTATTTATCACTTGATCACTTAACTTCCCATTGATCATCGATTTGCTTGAGTGGGACCAGTAATATCTCAATACGGTTCTGTCACATGCTAGATAGCCTAAGGGCATCTGCCCGCTCCAGGAACATAAGGAGCCTCAAAACCATTCCATCAGTCATGGGAATGAGGTCTACAATTGTTACTGGTATTTGGCATATCAAACATGACATGGGTAGCTTGTCAGGCTCTTCCGTGCAGATAGGATACTCTAGTAGTCAACTCAAATTTCGAGCATTTATTTTATTTTTTAAAGTATTTTATTATACCACCATGAAATATACAATTACAAAGATGTTCATATTTGGGTTTTGGTCATACAATGTTCCAGCACCCATCCTTCCACCAGTGCCCATCTCCCACCACCAGTGACCCCGGTTCCCTCCCCCTCCCCAGCTCGCCTCCATGGCAGGTTCATTATTTCTTTCCCTTTCTCTCTATCTCTTTCTCTTTTCCTTCCCTTCCAGATTGCGGATTACAGAACATACATTAAAGGGTTGTTATGTGTACCTTTTGCCTGTATTTAGTGCTCAGTTCTAGGTTTGTATTAGTACTTTTCGACAATTGTTAGCACACTGTTCCATTTTCTGTTTTAACTAGCCTCTGACTCCCACATGTTTGTGATAATTTCCACCTTTAACAAAACCTCAAGCATTTATTGATGAACTGCGCAGCCGCCACGAGCCTGCTGTGATCAGCTCTTCTGCTGCGTGGAGATCTGACGAGAGGAGAGTCCAGATGCAGAAAATGGCGGTCCTCATGGTGTGGGGGTTCCTCTGGCTTCTTGCGAGGTTCTGCTGGGGTGACGGGCCAGGGCTAGAATCCGCCATCCCTCTCGGGTGCCTTGTGATCAGCTGGGCACAGGGAGGAACAGGCAGCAGCTATGCCCTGTGTGCAGTGATTTATATAATCATAAACCACTACAAATCATTTCCAGTGTTCAAATTTAGTTGTCTGGTTATTGTTAAAAAAAGTTATTTATATAGTCTGGACGCAAACTTCATATTGTGTTTGCAAGTCCCTACATATCTTGTATGTATCTGTGTGTCCTTGGAGTAAAGGGAAAGGCAGATTTATTTGCATAGTAAACATCCTTGGGAGGCAGAGATAGTGTCTTTCCAGAATGGAGGACACAGATGTTTGCTCCCTGAGAAAACACAGTAAAGATAACATTTCCTTTCGGGGAAAGGTTAGGCAGGTTCATTAGTAGCCTGGTTCTGAGATTCTCTGTTGCCATGCAAGCTCAGTGGCATAGAACTTTCCCAATCCTGACTACTGGGGAGGTGAACCTACGGGAATAGCAAGTTCATGATGCCACCACGGCAGGTTCACGTCCCAATGCCCAAAGTTATTAAATTATTTTATCTTTTATAGCTTTTAATATTTGTTCAAATAAGGCATTTTGGGGGGCCCAGAAAGCGCAGGAGGAAAGAGCGGTTGCCATGTGTGAGGATGACCCAATTTGAATCCCAAGCACTACATACGGTCCCCCTGAGCACTTCCAAGAATGATTTCTATATGCAAAGCCAGGAGTGCGCTCTGATTGCAGCTTGGTGTGACCCTAACACCCTTAATGAAAAAAAAAACCCATAATTTTATGTTTTCTCAGTGTTAAGAAACAGTATATTTTAAAAATGTAGTTTATAATTTTGATAAAAATCAAAATTTCACATTTTAATTTTACATTTTTCACATTTTTACTTCATTGAAAATACATTTTGTGTTTGTCTTATTGAATAAGTGGAAACTAATTACTAGGAAATGCCCTTGGTTGAGGTATTGTTCTTTGCTTTTAAAGCTACATAAAGAGTAATATAGCAACCCAGTTTTCTTTGACTAATATTAAAATGTTAAAACGTTTTTCTATTTTTTAACTGAAACATACGTGGTTCTTTATATCTAGAATAGCTTTCTTGCAAGCAGGGGTAAAGCTGGATCTTGATTTTATTTTAAATGTGATAATATTTCTTGACATTGAGCTTAAATCTATATTGTGTCTTGTTTTCCATTTACTTGATCTTTGTTTTTTATTTTCTCTTAATCTGCTCTTAAAACTATTTCAGTATTTAGTAACTCCAATTTAATTTTTCTGTTAACTTATTAGCTTAACAATTGATTCCATAATTTTAATGGTTTTATCTGGATTTATAAAACATACTTTTAATTTATCATGATTTATTCTCAGTGATATACTCTAAAAGAAATGGTATGAAATTAATATAATAAACAATAATATATTTCTTTACCTCTAGTCTTTCTGACATATACATATAACATTATGTTATATTATGACTATATATATTACATATAACATTATATGTTCACGTGATCACTTGATCACTTGACATCCCGTTATTCATCAATTTGCCAGAGTGGATGGCAGTAACATTTCCATTTGATCCTATCACATGCCAGTGTAGCCCAATGGCATCTGATTGCTTCAGGAATACAAAGAGCCTAAAACCGTTCGTTTGTTCTGGGTCTTGACAAAG